>JAWZYT010001842.1:0-62500 GCA_034508575.1 Petrolisthes manimaculis | reverse complement strand
GCAGGGCGGCGGGGCAGCGGGATGCGGGGCAGTGGGGCGGGGCAGTGGGGCGGCGGGGCTTGACAGCGGGGCAGTGGGGCGTCGGGGCAGCGGGGCGGGGTGGCGGGGCAGCAGGGCAGCGGGGCGGCGGGGCAGCGGGGCGTCGGGTTAGCGGGGCGGGGCAGCGGGGCGGCGGGGCAGCGGGGCGTCGCAGTGGGGCAGTTGCGGGGCGGGGTAGCGGGGCGGCGGGGCAGCGGGGCGTCGGGGCAGCGGGGCGGGGCAGTGGGGCGTCGGGGCAGCGGGGCAGTGGGGCAGGGTGGCGGGGCAGCAGGGCAGCGGGGCGGCGGGGCAGAGGGGCGGCGGGGCAGCGGGGCGGCGGGGCAGCGGGGCGACAGCCGGGCGGCGGCGGGGCAGTGGGGCATGGCAGTGGGGCGGGGCAGCGGGGCGGGGCGGCGGGGCAGCGGGGTAGCGGGGCAGCAGGTTAGGGGTTAGGTTAGGTTAAGGGTTAGGTTAGGTTAGGTTAGGTTAAGGGTTAGGTTAGGTTAGGTTAAGGGTTAGGTTAGGTTAGGTTAGGTTAGGTTAGGTACCGGTAGTATGCCACGGTTAGGTCCCGGTAGTCTGTCACGGTTATGTTATGTTAGGTTAGGTCCCGGTAGTCTGCCCCGGTTAGGTCCCGGTAGTCTGTCACGGTTATGTTATGTTAGGTTAGGTCCCGGTAGTCTGCCCCGGTTAGGTCTCGGTAGGTTAGGTTAGGTTAGGTTAGGTTAGGTTCCGGTAGTATGCCACGGTTAGGCTATGTTAGGTTAGGTCCCGGTAGTATGCCCCGGTTAGGCTATGTTAGGTTAGGTCCCGGTAGTCTGCCCCGGTTAGGTCCCGGTAGTCTGTCCCGGTTCTGTTATGTTAGGTTAGGTCCCGGTAGTCTGCCCCGGTTAGGTCCCGGTAGTCTGTCCCGGTTCTGTTATGTTAGGTTAGGTCCCGGTAGTCTGCCCCGGTTCTGTTATGTTAGGTTAGGTCCCGGTAGTCTGCCCCGGTTATGTTATGTTAGGTTAGGTCCCGGTAGTCTGCCCCGGTTAGGTCCCGGTAGTCTGTCACGGTTATGTTATGTTAGGTTAGGTCCCGGTAGTCTGCCCCGGTTAGGTCCCGGTAGTATACCACGGTTAGGCTATGTTAGGTTGGGTTCCGGTAGTCTGCCCCGGTTAGGCTATGTTAGGTTAGGTCCCGGTAGTATGCCCCGGTTAGGCTATGTTAGGTTAGGTCCCGGTAGTATGCCCCGGTTAGGTTAGGTTAGGTTAGGTCCCGGTAGTATGCCCCGGTTAGGCTATGTTAGGTTAGGTCCCGGTAGTATGCCCCGGTTATGTTATGTTAGGTTAGGTCCCGGTAGTCTGCCCCGGTTAGGTCCCGGTAGTCTGTCCCGGTTCTGTTATGTTAGGTTAGGTCCCGGTAGTCTGCCCCGGTTAGGTCCCGGTAGTCTGTCCCGGTTCTGTTATGTTAGGTTAGGTCCCGGTAGTCTGCCCCGGTTAGGTCCCGGTAGTCTGCCCCGGTTAGGTCCTGGTAGTCTGCTGTGGTCTAGGTTAGGTTAGGTAATATTACTACTACTACTACTAATTATAATAGGAAGAGGTTAGGTTAAATAAGGCTTGGTTTTGTTAGGCTGTCGAGAAGAAGCCCCAAAATTCTTGTATTTCGCCTCCCAATCTAAAAATTAGCCCCCCCAAGCCCTTGTTTTACCCTCCCCCACCCCACCAATCACCCCGGCGGCTTACGACCTTATATATATTCAACAAAAATCGCCAACACCCCCATTTTAGCCAATCACAACTCACCTTGGGGCTACAACACTTGGCTACAAAACATTGGTAACACTGCTTCTACCCTTCACAATTGGGCTAGAGGTGGCTAGTGGTGGCTACAATACCAAGGCAACACTGCATTTACACATTCGAGTCATTTTCACTTTTCATCTACTATATTGCACACCTTTATACTTCACTTTACTCTACATGATTTTTAATACTACTATTTTACTTTTAGTACACATTATTCGTTTTCAAGGGCATTATTTTCATTTCATTTCATTGCAAATGTTTCTTTGTTTAGCATTTTTTTTGCCTGAAAATTGAAATTTTTCTAGCACAGTACAAATCGCTTCTGAGACCCAAAAAACTCGATTTTTCGGTGTTTTTAGGCTAAATTTGGGATATAAACGGGTATCGAAGATGCATGCACAAATCGACTTTTTGGGCCCAAAAAACGTGTTTTAGCATTTTTTTTGCCTGAAAATTGAAATTTTTCTAGCACAGTACAAATCGCTTCTGAGACCCAAAAAACTCGATTTTTCGGTGTTTTTAGGCTAAATTTGGGATATAAACGGGTATCGAAGATGCATGCACAAATCGACTTTTTGGGCCCAAAAAACGTGTTTTAGCATTTTTTTTTGCCTAAAAATTGAATTTTTTCTAGAACAGTGTAGACATGTACAAATCGCTTCTGAGACCCAAAAAACTCGATTTTTCGGTGTTTTTAGGCTAAATTTGGGATATAAACGGGTATCGAAGATGCATGCACAAATCGACTTTTTGGGCCAAAAAAACGTGTTTTAGCACTTTTTTTGCCTGAAAATTGATTTTTTTCTAGCACAGTACAAATCGTTTCTGAGACCCAAAAAACTCGATTTTTCGGTGTTTTTAGGCTAAATTTGGGATATAAACGAGTATCGAAGATGCATGCACAAATCGACTTTTTGGGCCAAAAAAACGTGTTTTAGCATTTTTTTTGCCTGAAAATTGAAATTTTTCTAGAACAGTGTAGACATGTACAAATGGCTTCTGAGACCCAAAAAACTCGATTTTTCGGTGTTTTTAGGCTAAATTTGGGATATAAACGGGTATCGAAGATGCATGCACAAATCGACTTTTTGGGCCAAAAAACGTGTTTTAGCATTTCTTTTGCCTGAAAATTGAAATTTTTCTATCACAGTACAAATCACTTCTGAGACCCCAAAAACTCGATTTTTCGGTGTTTTTAGGCTAAATTTGGGATATAAACGGGTATCGAAGATGCATGCACAAATCGACTTTTTGGGCCCAAAAAAAGTGTTTTAGCATTTTTTTTGCCTGAAAATTGAAATTTTTCTATCACAGTACAAATCACTACTGAGACCCAAAAAACTCGATTTTTCGGTGTTTTTGGGCTAAATTTGGGATATAAACGGGTATCGAAGATGCATGCACAAATCGACTTTTTGGGCCAAAAAAACGTGTTTTAGCATTTTTTTTGCCTGAAAATTGAATTTTTTCTAGAACAGTGTAGACATGTACAAATAGCTTCTGAGATCCAAAAAACTCGATTTTTCGGTGTTTTTAGGCTAAATTTGGGATATAAATGGGTATCGAAGATGCATGCACAAATCGACTTTTTGGGCCAAAAAAACGTGTTTTAGCATTTTTTTTGCCTGAAAATTGAAATTTTTCTAGCACAGTACAAATCGCTTCTGAGACCCAAAAAACTCGATTTTTCGGTGTTTTTAGGCTAAATTTGGGATATAAACGGGTATCGAAGATGCATGCACAAATCGACTTTTTGGGCCAAAAAAACGTGTTTTAGCATTTTTTTTTGCCTGAAAATTGATTATTTTCTAGAACAGTGTAGACATTTACAAATCGCTTCTGAGACCCAAAAAACTCGATTTTTCGGTGTTTTTAGGCTAAATTTGGGATATAAACGGGTATCGAAGATGCATGCACAAATCGACTTTTTGGGCCAAAAAAACGTGTTTTAGCATTTTTTTTGCCTGAAAATTGATTTTTTTCTAGAACAGTGTAGACATGTACAAATCGCTTCTGAGACCCAAAAAACTCGATTTTTCGGTGTTTTTAGGCTAAATTTGGGATATAAACGGGTATCGAAGATGCATGCACAAATCGACTTTTTGGGCCAAAAAAACGTGTTTTAGCATTTTTTTTGCCTGAAAATTGAAATTTTTCTAGCACAGTACAAATCATATCTGAGACCCAAAAAACTCGATTTTTCGGTGTTTTTAGGCTAAATTTGGGATATAAACGGGTATCGAAGATGCATGCACAAATCGACTTTTTGGGCCCAAAAAACGTGTTTTAGCATTTTTTTTGCCTGAAATTTGAAATTTTTCTAGCACAGTACAAAACGCTTCTGAGACCCAAAAAACTCGATTTTTCGGTGTTTTTAGGCTAAATTTGGGATATAAACGGGTATCGAAGATGCATGCACAAATCGACTTTTTGGGCCAAAAAAACGTGTCTTAGCATTTTTTTTACCTGAAAATTGAATTTTTTCTAGAACAGTGTTGACATGTACAAATCGCTTCCGAGACCCAAAAAACTCGATTTTTCGGTGTTTTTAGGCTAAATTTGGGATATAAACGGGTATCGAAGATGCATGCACAAATTGACTTTTTGGGCCAAAAAAACGTGTTTTAGCATTTTTTTTGCCTGAAAATTGAAATTTTTCTAGCACAGTACAAATCGCTTCTGAGACCCAAAAAACTCGATTTTTCGGTGTTTTTAGGCTAAATTTGGGATATAAACGGGTATCGAAGATGCATGCACAAATCGACTTTTTGGGCCAAAAAAACGTGTTTTAGCATTTTTTTTGCCTGAAAATTGAAATTTTTCTAGAACAGTGTAGACATGTACAAATGGCTTCTGAGACCCCCAAAACTCGATTTTTCGGTGTTTTTAGGCTAAATTTGGGATATAAACGGGTATCGAAGATGCATGCACAAATCGACTTTTTGGGCCAAAAAACGTGTTTTAGCATTTCTTTTGCCTGAAAATTGAAATTTTTCTATCACAGTACAAATCACTTCTGAGACCCCAAAAACTCGATTTTTCGGTGTTTTTAGGCTAAATTTGGGATATAAACGGGTTTCGAAGATGCATGCACAAATCGACTTTTTGGGCCCAAAAAAAGTGTTTTAGCATTTTTTTTGCCTGAAAATTGAAATTTTTCTATCACAGTACAAATCACTTCTGAGACCCAAAAAACTCGATTTTTCGGTGTTTTTGGGCTAAATTTGGGATATAAACGGGTATCGAAGATGCATGCACAAATCGACTTTTTGGGCCAAAAAAATGTGTTTTAGCATTTTTTTTGCCTGAAAATTGAATTGTTTCTAGAACAGTGTAGACATGTACAAATCGCTTCTGAGACCCAAAAAACTCGATTTTTCGGTGTTTTTAGGCTAAATTTGGGATATAAACGGGTATCGAAGATGCATGCACAAATCGACTTTTTGGGCCAAAAAAACGTGTTTTAGCATTTTTTTTGCCTGAAAATTGAAATTTTTCTAGCACAGTACAAATCGCTTCTGAGACCCAAAAAACTCGATTTTTCGGTGTTTTTAGGCTAAATTTGGGATATAAACGGGTATCGAAGATGCATGCACAAATCGACTTTTTGGGCCAAAAAAACGTGTTTTAGCATTTTTTTTGCCTGAAAATTGAATTTTTTCTAGAACAGTGTAGACATGTACAAATAGCTTCTGAGACCCAAAAAACTCGATTTTTCGGTGTTTTTAGGCTAAATTTGGGATATAAACGGGTATCGAAGATGCATGCACAAATCGACTTTTTGGGCCAAAAAAACGTGTTTTAGCATTTTTTTTTGCCTGAAAATTGATTATTTTCTAGAACAGTGTAGACATTTACAAATCGCTTCTGAGACCAAAAAAACTCGATTTTTCGGTGTTTTTAGGCTAAATTTGGGATATAAACGGGTATCGAAGATGCATGCACAAATCGACTTTTTGGGCCAAAAAAACGTGTTTTAGCATTTTTTTTGCCTGAAAATTGAAATTTTTCTAGCACAGTACAAATCGCTTCTGAGACCCAAAAAACTCGATTTTTCGGTGTTTTTAGGCTAAATTTGGGATATAAACGGGTATCGAAGATGCATGTACAAATCGACTTTTTGGGCCAAAAAAACGTGTTTTAGCATTTTTTTTGCCTGAAAATTGAATTTTTTCTAGAACAGTGTAGACATGTACAAATAGCTTCTGAGATCCAAAAAACTCGATTTTTCGGTGTTTTTAGGCTAAATTTGGGATATAAATGGGTATCGAAGATGCATGCACAAATCGACTTTTTGGGCCAAAAAAACGTGTTTTAGCATTTTTTTTGCCTGAAAATTGAAATTTTTCTAGCACAGTACAAATCGCTTCTGAGACCCAAAAAACTCGATTTTTCGGTGTTTTTAGGCTAAATTTGGGATATAAACGGGTATCGAAGATGCATGCACAAATCGACTTTTTGGGCCAAAAAAACGTGTTTTAGCATTTTTTTTTGCCTGAAAATTGATTATTTTCTAGAACAGTGTAGACATTTACAAATCGCTTCTGAGACCCAAAAAACTCGATTTTTCGGTGTTTTTAGGCTAAATTTGGGATATAAACGGGTATCGAAGATGCATGCACAAATCGACTTTTTGGGCCAAAAAAACGTGTTTTAGCATTTTTTTTGCCTGAAAATTGATTTTTTTCTAGAACAGTGTAGACATGTACAAATCGCTTCTGAGACCCAAAAAACTCGATTTTTCGGTGTTTTTAGGCTAAATTTGGGATATAAACGGGTATCGAAGATGCATGCACAAATCGACTTTTTGGGCCAAAAAACGTGTTTTAGCATTTCTTTTGCCTGAAAATTGAAATTTTTCTATCACAGTACAAATCACTTCTGAGACCCCAAAAACTCGATTTTTCGGTGTTTTTAGGCTAAATTTGGGATATAAACGGGTTTCGAAGATGCATGCACAAATCGACTTTTTGGGCCCAAAAAAAGTGTTTTAGCATTTTTTTTGCCTGAAAATTGAAATTTTTCTATCACAGTACAAATCACTTCTGAGACCCAAAAAACTCGATTTTTCGGTGTTTTTGGGCTAAATTTGGGATATAAACGGGTATCGAAGATGCATGCACAAATCGACTTTTTGGGCCAAAAAAATGTGTTTTAGCATTTTTTTTGCCTGAAAATTGAATTGTTTCTAGAACAGTGTAGACATGTACAAATCGCTTCTGAGACCCAAAAAACTCGATTTTTCGGTGTTTTTAGGCTAAATTTGGGATAAAAACGGGTATCGAAGATGCATGCACAAATCGACTTTTTGGGCCAAAAAAACGTGTTTTAGCATTTTTTTTGCCTGAAAATTGAAATTTTTCTAGCACAGTACAAATCGCTTCTGAGACCCAAAAAACTCGATTTTTCGGTGTTTTTAGGCTAAATTTGGGATATAAACGGGTATCGAAGATGCATGCACAAATCGACTTTTTGGGCCAAAAAAACGTGTTTTAGCATTTTTTTTGCCTGAAAATTGAAATTTTTCTAGCACAGTACAAATCGCTTCTGAGACCCAAAAAACTCGATTTTTCGGTGTTTTTAGGCTAAATTTGGGATATAAACGGGTATCGAAGATGCATGCACAAATCGACTTTTTGGGCCAAAAAAACGTGTTTCAGCATTTTTTTTGCCTGAAAATTGAAATTTTTCTAGAACAGTGTAGACATGTACAAATCGCTTCTGAGACCCAAAAAACTCGATTTTTCGGTGTTTTTAGGCTAAATTTGGAATATAAACGGGTATCGAAGATGCATGCACAAATCGACTTTTTGGGCCAAATAAACGTGTTTTAGCATTTTTTTTGCCTGAAAATTGAAATTTTTCTAGCACAGTACAAATCGCTTCTGAGACCCAAAAAACTCGATTTTTCGGTGTTTTTAGGCTAAATTTGGGATATAAACGGGCATCGAAGATGCATGCACAAATCGACTTTTTGGGCCAAAAAAACGTGTTTTAGCATTTTTTTTGCCTGAAAATTGAAATTTTTCTAGAACAGTGTAGACATGTACAAATGGCTTCTGAGACCCAAAAAACTCGATTTTTCGGTGTTTTTAGGCTAAATTTGGGATATAAACGGGTATCGAAGATGCATGCACAAATCGACTTTTTGGGCCAAAAAACGTGTTTTAGCATTTCTTTTGCCTGAAAATTGAAATTTTTCTATCACAGTACAAATCACTTCTGAGACCCCAAAAACTCGATTTTTCGGTGTTTTTAGGCTAAATTTGGGATATAAACGGGTTTCGAAGATGCATGCACAAATCGACTTTTTGGGCCCAAAAAAAGTGTTTTAGCATTTTTTTTGCCTGAAAATTGAAATTTTTCTATCACAGTACAAATCACTACTGAGACCCAAAAAACTCGATTTTTCGGTGTTTTTGGGCTAAATTTGGGATATAAACGGGTATCGAAGATGCATGCACAAATCGACTTTTTGGGCCAAAAAAACGTGTTTTAGCATTTTTTTTGCCTGAAAATTGAAATTTTTCTAGCACAGTACAAATCGCTTCTGAGACCCAAAAAATCTCGATTTTTCGGTGTTTTTAGGCTAAATTTGGGATATAAACGGGTATCGAAGATGCATGCACAAATCGACTTTTTGGGCCAAAAAAACGTGTTTTAGCATTTTTTTTGCCTGAAAATTGAATTTTTTCTAGCACAGTACATATCGCTTCTGAGACCCAAAAAACTCGATTTTTCGGTGTTTTTAGGCTAAATTTGGGATATAAACGGGTATCGAAGATGCATGCACAAATCGACTTTTTGGGCCAAAAAACCTGTTTTAGCATTTTTTTTGCCTGAAAATTGAATTTTTTCTAGAACAGTGTAGACATGTACAAATAGCTTCTGAGATCCAAAAAACTCGATTTTTCGGTGTTTTTAGGCTAAATTTGGGATATAAATGGGTATCGAAGATGCATGCACAAATCGACTTTTTGGGCCAAAAAAACGTGTTTTAGCATTTTTTTTGCCTGAAAATTGAAATTTTTCTAGCACAGTACAAATCGCTTCTGAGACCCAAAAAACTCGATTTTTCGGTGTTTTTAGGCTAAATTTGGGATATAAACGGGTATCGAAGATGCATGCACAAATCGACTTTTTGGGCCAAAAAAACGTGTTTTAGCATTTTTTTTTGCCTGAAAATTGATTATTTTCTAGAACAGTGTAGACATTTACAAATCGCTTCTGAGACCCAAAAAACTCGATTTTTCGGTGTTTTTAGGCTAAATTTGGGATATAAACGGGTATCGAAGATGCATGCACAAATCGACTTTTTGGGCCAAAAAAACGTGTTTTAGCATTTTTTTTGCCTGAAAATTGAATTTTTTCTAGAACAGTGTAGACATGTACAAATAGCTTCTGAGATCCAAAAAACTCGATTTTTCGGTGTTTTTAGGCTAAATTTGGGATATAAATGGGTATCGAAGATGCATGCACAAATCGACTTTTTGGGCCAAAAAAACGTGTTTTAGCATTTTTTTTGCCTGAAAATTGAAATTTTTCTAGCACAGTACAAATCGCTTCTGAGACCCAAAAAACTCGATTTTTCGGTGTTTTTAGGCTAAATTTGGGATATAAACGGGTATCGAAGATGCATGCACAAATCGACTTTTTGGGCCAAAAAAACGTGTTTTAGCATTTTTTTTGCCTGAAAATTGAAATTTTTCTAGCACAGTACAAATCATATCTGAGACCCAAAAAACTCGATTTTTCGGTGTTTTTAGGCTAAATTTGGGATATAAACGGGTATCGAAGATGCATGCACAAATCGACTTTTTGGGCCAAAAAAACGTCTCTTAGCATTTTTTTTACCTGAAAATTGAATTTTTTCTAGAACAGTGTTGACATGTACAAATCGCTTCCGAGACCCAAAAAACTCGATTTTTCGGTGTTTTTAGGCTAAATTTGGGATATAAACGGGTATCGAAGATGCATGCACAAATCGACTTTTTGGGCCAAAAAAACGTGTTTTAGCATTTTTTTTGCCTGAAAATTGAAATTTTTCTAGCACAGTACAAATCACTTCTGAGACCCCAAAAACTCGATTTTTCGGTGTTTTTAGGCTAAATTTGGGATATAAACGGGTATCGAAGATGCATGCACAAATCGACTTTTTGGGCCAAAAAACGTGTTTTAGCATTTCTTTTGCCTGAAAATTGAAATTTTTCTATCACAGTACAAATCACTTCTGAGACCCAAAAAACTCGATTTTTCGGTGTTTTTAGGCTAAATTTGGGATATAAACGGGTATCGAAGATGCATGCACAAATCGACTTTTTGGGCCAAAAAAACGTGTTTTAGCATTTTTTTTTGCCTGAAAATTGATTTTTTTCTAGAACAGTGTAGACATTTACAAATCGCTTCTGAGACCCAAAAAACTCGATTTTTCGGTGTTTTTAGGCTAAATTTGGGATATAAACGGGTATCGAAGATGCATGCACAAATCGACTTTTTGGGCCAAAAAAAACGTGTTTTAGCATTTTTTTTGCCTGAAAATTGATTTTTTTCTAGAACAGTGTAGACATGTACAAATAGCTTCTGAGATCCAAAAAACTCGATTTTTCGGTGTTTTTAGGCTAAATTTGGGATATAAATGGGTATCGAAGATGCATGCACAAATCGACTTTTTGGGCCAAAAAAACGTGTTTTAGCATTTTTTTTGCCTGAAAATTGAAATTTTTCTAGCACAGTACAAATCGCTTCTGAGACCCAAAAAACTCGATTTTTCGGTGTTTCTAGGCTAAATTTGGGATATAAACGGGTATCGAAGATGCATGCACAAATCGACTTTTTGGGCAAAAAAAACGTGTTTTAGCATTTTTTTTTGCCTGAAAATTGATTATTTTCTAGAACAGTGTAGACATTTACAAATCGCTTCTGAGACCCAAAAAACTCGATTTTTCGGTGTTTTTAGGCTAAATTTGGGATATAAACGGGTATCGAAGATGCATGCACAAATCGACTTTTTGGGCCAAAAAAACGTGTTTTAGCATTTTTTTTGCCTGAAAATTGAAATTTTTCTAGCACAGTACAAATCACTTCTGAGACCCCAAAAACTCGATTTTTCGGTGTTTTTAGGCTAAATTTGGGATATAAACGGGTATCGAAGATGCATGCACAAATCGACTTTTTGGGCCAAAAAAACGTGTTTTAGCATTTTTTTTGCCTGAAAATTGAAAATTTTCTAGCACAGTACAAATCATATCTGAGACCCAAAAAACTCGATTTTTCGGTGTTTTTAGGCTAAATTTGGGATATAAACGGGTATCGAAGATGCATGCACAAATCGACTTTTTGGGCCAAAAAAACGTGTCTTAGCATTTTTTTTACCTGAAAATTGAATTTTTTCTAGAACAGTGTTGACATGTACAAATCGCTTCCGAGACCCAAAAAACTCGATTTTTCGGTGTTTTTAGGCTAAATTTGGGATATAAACGGGTATCGAAGATGCATGCACAAATCGACTTTTTGGGCCAAAAAAACGTGTTTTAGCATTTTTTTTGCCTGAAAATTGAAATTTTTCTAGCACAGTACAAATCGCTTCTGAGACCCAAAAAACTCGATTTTTCGGTGTTTTTAGGCTAAATTTGGGATATAAACGGGTATCGAAGATGCATGCACAAATCGACTTTTTGGGCCAAAAAACGTGTTTTGGCATTTCTTTTGCCTGAAAATTGAAATTTTTCTATCACAGTACAAATCACTTCTGAGACCCAAAAAACTCGATTTTTCGGTGTTTTTAGGCTAAATTTGGGATATAAACGGGTATCGAAGATGCATGCACAAATCGACTTTTTGGGCCAAAAAAACGTGTTTAAGCATTTTTGTTTTGCCTGAAAATTGATTTTTTTCTAGAACAGTGTAGACATTTACAAATCGCTTCTGAGACCCAAAAAACTCGATTTTTCGGTGTTTTTAGGCTAAATTTGGGATATAAACGGGTATCGAAGATGCATGCACAAATCGACTTTTTGGGCCAAAAAAACGTGTTTTAGCATTTTTTTTGCCTGAAAATTGAATTTTTTCTAGAACAGTGTAGACATGTACAAATAGCTTCTGAGATCCAAAAAACTCGATTTTTCGGTGTTTTTAGGCTAAATTTGGGATATAAATGGGTATCGAAGATGCATGCACAAATCGACTTTTTGGGCCAAAAAAACGTGTTTTAGCATTTTTTTTGCCTGAAAATTGAAATTTTTCTAGCACAGTACAAATCGCTTCTGAGACCCAAAAAACTCGATTTTTCGGTGTTTTTAGGCTAAATTTGGGATATAAACGGGTATCGAAGATGCATGCACAAATCGACTTTTTGGGCCAAAAAAACGTGTTTTAGCATTTTTTTTTGCCTGAAAATTGATTATTTTCTAGAACAGTGTAGACATTTACAAATCGCTTCTGAGACCCAAAAAACTCGATTTTTCGGTGTTTTTAGGCTAAATTTGGGATATAAACGGGTATCGAAGATGCATGCACAAATCGACTTTTTGGGCCAAAAAAACGTGTTTTAGCATTTTTTTTGCCTGAAAATTGAATTTTTTCTAGAACAGTGTAGACATGTACAAATCGCTTCTGAGACCCAAAAAACTCGATTTTTCGGTGTTTTTAGGCTAAATTTGGGATATAAACGGGTATCGAAGATGCATGCACAAATCGACTTTTTGGGCCAAAAAAACGTGTTTTAGCATTTTTTTTGCCTGAAAATTGAAATTTTTCTAGCACAGTACAAATCATATCTGAGACCCAAAAAACTCGATTTTTCGGTGTTTTTAGGCTAAATTTGGGATATAAACGGGTATCGAAGATGCATGCACAAATCGACTTTTTGGGCCAAAAAAACGTGTCTTAGCATTTTTTTTACCTGAAAATTGAATTTTTTCTAGAACAGTGTTGACATGTACAAATCGCTTCCGAGACCCAAAAAACTCGATTTTTCGGTTTTTTTAGGCTAAATTTGGGATATAAACGGGTATCGAAGATGCATGCACAAATCGACTTTTTGGGCCAAAAAAACGTGTTTTAGCATTTTTTTTGCCTGAAATTGAAATTTTTCTAGCACAGTACAAATCGCTTCTGAGACCCAAAAAACTCGATTTTTCGGTGTTTTTAGGCTAAATTTTGGATATAAACGGGTATCGAAGATGCATGCACAAATCGACTTTTTGGGCCAAAAAAACGTGTTTTAGCATGTTTTTTGCCTGAAAATTGATTTTTTTCTAGAACAGTGTAGACATGTACAAATCGCTTCTGAGACCCAAAAAACTCGATTTTTCGGTGTTTTTAGGCTAAATTTGGGATATAAACGGGTATCGAAGATGCATGCACAAATCGACTTTTTGGGCCAAAAAAACGTGTTTTAGCATTTTTTTTGCCTGAAAATTGAATTTTTTCTAGCACAGTACAAATCGCTTCTGAGACCCAAAAAACTCGATTTTTCGGTGTTTTTAGGCTAAATTTGGGATATAAACGGGTATCGAAGATGCATGCACAAATCGACTTTTTGGGCCAAAAAAACGTGTTTTAGCATTTTTTTTGCCTGAAAATTGAAATTTTTCTAGCACAGTACAAATCATATCTGAGACCCAAAAAACTCGATTTTTCGGTGTTTTTAGGCTAAATTTGGGATATAAACGGGTATCGAAGATGCATGCACAAATCGACTTTTTGGGCCAAAAAAACGTGTCTTAGCATTTTTTTTACCTGAAAATTGAATTTTTTCTAGAACAGTGTTGACATGTACAAATCGCTTCCGAGACCCAAAAAACTCGATTTTTCGGTGTTTTTAGGCTAAATTTGGGATATAAACGGGTATCGAAGATGCATGCACAAATCGACTTTTTGGGCCAAAAAAACGTGTTTTAGCATTTTCTTTGCCTGAAAATTGAAATTTTTCTAGCACAGTACAAATCGCTTCTGAGACCCAAAAAACTCGATTTTTCGGTGTTTTTAGGCTAAATTTGGGATATAAACGGGTATCGAAGATGCATGCACAAATCGACTTTTTGGGCCAAAAAACGTGTTTTAGCATTTCTTTTGCCTGAAAATTGAAATTTTTCTAGCACAGTACAAATCATATCTGAGACCCAAAAAACTCGATTTTTCGGTGTTTTTAGGCTAAATTTGGGATATAAACGGGTATCGAAGATGCATGCACAAATCGACTTTTTGGGCCAAAAAAACGTGTCTTAGCATTTTTTTTACCTGAAAATTGAATTTTTTCTAGAACAGTGTTGACATGTACAAATCGCTTCCGAGACCCAAAAAACTCGATTTTTCGGTGTTTTTAGGCTAAATTTGGGATATAAACGGGTATCGAAGATGCATGCACAAATCGACTTTTTGGGCCAAAAAAACGTGTTTTAGCATTTTCTTTGCCTGAAAATTGAAATTTTTCTAGCACAGTACAAATCGCTTCTGAGACCCAAAAAACTCGATTTTTCGGTGTTTTTAGGCTAAATTTGGGATATAAACGGGTATCGAAGATGCATGCACAAATCGACTTTTTGGGCCAAAAAACGTGTTTTAGCATTTCTTTTGCCTGAAAATTGAAATTTTTCTATCACAGTACAAATCACTTCTGAGACCCAAAAAACTCGATTTTTCGGTGTTTTTAGGCTAAATTTGGGATATAAACGGGTATCGAAGATGCATGCACAAATCGACTTTTTGGGCCAAAAAAACGTGTTTTAGCATTTTTTTTTGCCTGAAAATTGATTTTTTTCTAGAACAGTGTAGACATTTACAAATCGCTTCTGAGACCCAAAAAACTCGATTTTTCGGTGTTTTTAGGCTAAATTTGGGATATAAACGGGTATCGAAGATGCATGCACAAATCGACTTTTTGGGCCAAAAAAACGTGTTTTAGCATTTTTTTTGCCTGAAAATTGATTTTTTTCTAGAACAGTGTAGACATGTACAAATAGCTTCTGAGATCCAAAAAACTCGATTTTTCGGTGTTTTTAGGCTAAATTTGGGATATAAATGGGTATCGAAGATGCATGCACAAATCGACTTTTTGGGCCAAAAAAACGTGTTTTAGCATTTTTTTTGCCTGAAAATTGAAATTTTTCTAGCACAGTACAAATCGCTTCTGAGACCCAAAAAACTCGATTTTTCGGTGTTTCTAGGCTAAATTTGGGATATAAACGGGTATCGAAGATGCATGCACAAATCGACTTTTTGGGCCAAAAAAACGTGTTTTAGCATTTTTTTTTGCCTGAAAATTGATTATTTTCTAGAACAGTGTAGACATTTACAAATCGCTTCTGAGACCCAAAAAACTCGATTTTTCGGTGTTTTTAGGCTAAATTTGGGATATAAACGGGTATCGAAGATGCATGCACAAATCGACTTTTTGGGCCAAAAAAACGTGTTTTAGCATTTTTTTTGCCTGAAAATTGAATTTTTTCTAGAACAGTGTAGACATGTACAAATCGCTTCTGAGACCCAAAAAACTCGATTTTTCGGTGTTTTTAGGCTAAATTTGGGATATAAACGGGTATCGAAGATGCATGCACAAATCGACTTTTTGGGCCAAAAAAACGTGTTTTAGCATTTTTTTTGCCTGAAAATTGAAATTTTTCTAGCACAGTACAAATCATATCTGAGACCCAAAAAACTCGATTTTTCGGTGTTTTTAGGCTAAATTTGGGATATAAACGGGTATCGAAGATGCATGCACAAATCGACTTTTTGGGCCAAAAAAACGTGTTTTAGCATTTTTTTTGCCTGAAAATTGAAATTTTTCTAGAACAGTGTAGACATGTACAAATAGCTTCTGAGATCCAAAAAACTCGATTTTTCGGTGTTTTTAGGCTAAATTTGGGATATAAACGGGTATCGAAGATGCATGCACAAATCGACTTTTTGGGCCAAAAAAACGTGTTTTAGCATTTTTTTTGCCTGAAAATTGAAATTTTTCTAGCACAGTACAAATCGCTTCTGAGACCCAAAAAACTCGATTTTTCGGTGTTTTTAGGCTAAATTTGGGATATAAACGGGTATCGAAGATGCATGCACAAATCGACTTTTTGGGCCAAAAAACGTGTTTTAGCATTTCTTTTGCCTGAAAATTGAAATTTTTCTATCACAGTACAAATCACTTCTGAGACCCAAAAAACTCGATTTTTCGGTGTTTTTAGGCTAAATTTGGGATATAAACGGGTATCGAAGATGCATGCACAAATCGACTTTTTGGGCCAAAAAAACGTGTTTTAGCATTTTTGTTTTGCCTGAAAATTGATTTTTTTCTAGAACAGTGTAGACATTTACAAATCGCTTCTGAGACCCAAAAAACTCGATTTTTCGGTGTTTTTAGGCTAAATTTGGGATATAAACGGGTATCGAAGATGCATGCACAAATCGACTTTTTGGGCCAAAAAAACGTGTTTTAGCATTTTTTTTGCCTGAAAATTGAATTTTTTCTAGAACAGTGTAGACATGTACAAATAGCTTCTGAGATCCAAAAAACTCGATTTTTCGGTGTTTTTAGGCTAAATTTGGGATATAAATGGGTATCGAAGATGCATGCACAAATCGACTTTTTGGGCCAAAAAAACGTGTTTTAGCATTTTTTTTGCCTGAAAATTGAAATTTTTCTAGCACAGTACAAATCGCTTCTGAGACCCAAAAAACTCGATTTTTCGGTGTTTTTAGGCTAAATTTGGGATATAAACGGGTATCGAAGATGCATGCACAAATCGACTTTTTGGGCCAAAAAAACGTGTTTTAGCTTTTTTTTTTTGCCTGAAAATTGATTATTTTCTAGAACAGTGTAGACATTTACAAATCGCTTCTGAGACCCAAAAAACTCGATTTTTCGGTGTTTTTAGGCTAAATTTGGGATATAAACGGGTATCGAAGATGCATGCACAAATCGACTTTTTGGGCCAAAAAAACGTGTTTTAGCATTTTTTTTGCCTGAAAATTGAATTTTTTCTAGAACAGTGTAGACATGTACAAATCGCTTCTGAGACCCAAAAAACTCGATTTTTCGGTGTTTTTAGGATAAATTTGGGATATAAACGGGTATCGAAGATGCATGCACAAATCGACTTTTTGGGCCAAAAAAACGTGTTTTAGCATTTTTTTTGCCTGAAAATTGAAATTTTTCTAGCACAGTACAAATCATATCTGAGACCCAAAAAACTCGATTTTTCGGTGTTTTTAGGCTAAATTTGGGATATAAACGGGTATCGAAGATGCATGCACAAATCGACTTTTTGGGCCAAAAAAACGTGTCTTAGCATTTTTTTTACCTGAAAATTGAATTTTTTCTAGAACAGTGTTGACATGTACAAATCGCTTCCGAGACCCAAAAAACTCGATTTTTCGTTTTTTTTAGGCTAAATTTGGGATATAAACGGGTATCGAAGATGCATGCACAAATCGACTTTTTGGGCCAAAAAACGTGTTTTAGCATTTCTTTTGCCTGAAAATTGAAATTTTTCTATCACAGTACAAATCACTTCTGAGACCCAAAAAACTCGATTTTTCGGTGTTTTTAGGCTAAATTTGGGATATAAACGGGTATCGAAGATGCATGCACAAATCGACTTTTTGGGCCAAAAAAACGTGTTTTAGCATTTTTGTTTTGCCTGAAAATTGATTTTTTTCTAGAACAGTGTAGACATTTACAAATCGCTTCTGAGACCCAAAAAACTCGATTTTTCGGTGTTTTTAGGCTAAATTTGGGATATAAACGGGTATCGAAGATGCATGCACAAATCGACTTTTTGGGCCAAAAAAACGTGTTTTAGCATTTTTTTTGCCTGAAAATTGAATTTTTTCTAGAACAGTGTAGACATGTACAAATAGCTTCTGAGATCCAAAAAACTCGATTTTTCGGTGTTTTTAGGCTAAATTTGGGATATAAATGGGTATCGAAGATGCATGCACAAATCGACTTTTTGGGCCAAAAAAACGTGTTTTAGCATTTTTTTTGCCTGAAAATTGAAATTTTTCTAGCACAGTACAAATCGCTTCTGAGACCCAAAAAACTCGATTTTTCGGTGTTTTTAGGCTAAATTTGGGATATAAACGGGTATCGAAGATGCATGCACAAATCGACTTTTTGGGCCAAAAAAACGTGTTTTAGCTTTTTTTTTTTGCCTGAAAATTGATTATTTTCTAGAACAGTGTAGACATTTACAAATCGCTTCTGAGACCCAAAAAACTCGATTTTTCGGTGTTTTTAGGCTAAATTTGGGATATAAACGGGTATCGAAGATGCATGCACAAATCGACTTTTTGGGCCAAAAAAACGTGTTTTAGCATTTTTTTTGCCTGAAAATTGAATTTTTTCTAGAACAGTGTAGACATGTACAAATCGCTTCTGAGACCCAAAAAACTCGATTTTTCGGTGTTTTTAGGATAAATTTGGGATATAAACGGGTATCGAAGATGCATGCACAAATCGACTTTTTGGGCCAAAAAAACGTGTTTTAGCATTTTTTTTGCCTGAAAATTGAAATTTTTCTAGCACAGTACAAATCATATCTGAGACCCAAAAAACTCGATTTTTCGGTGTTTTTAGGCTAAATTTGGGATATAAACGGGTATCGAAGATGCATGCACAAATCGACTTTTTGGGCCAAAAAAACGTGTCTTAGCATTTTTTTTACCTGAAAATTGAATTTTTTCTAGAACAGTGTTGACATGTACAAATCGCTTCCGAGACCCAAAAAACTCGATTTTTCGTTTTTTTTAGGCTAAATTTGGGATATAAACGGGTATCGAAGATGCATGCACAAATCGACTTTTTGGGCCAAAAAAACGTGTTTTAGCATTTTTTTTGCCTGAAATTGAAATTTTTCTAGCACAGTACAAATCGCTTCTGAGACCCAAAAAACTCGATTTTTCGGTGTTTTTAGGCAAAATTTTGGATATAAACGGGTATCGAAGATGCATGCACAAATCGACTTTTTGGGCCAAAAAAACGTGTTTTAGCATTTTTTTTGCCTGAAATTGAAATTTTTCTAGCACAGTACAAATCGCTTCTGAGACCCAAAAAACTCGATTTTTCGGTGTTTTTAGGCTAAATTTGGGATATAAACGGGTATCGAAGATGCATGCACAAATCGACTTTTTGGGCCAAAAAAACGTGTTTTAGCATTTTTTTTGCCTGAAAATTGAATTTTTTCTAGAACAGTGTAGACATGTACAAATCGCTTCTGAGACCCAAAAAACTCGATTTTTCGGTGTTTTTAGGCTAAATTTGGGATATAAACGGGTATCGAAGATGCATGCACAAATCGACTTTGTGGGCCAAAAAAACGTGTTTTAGCATTTTTTTTGCCTGAAAATTGAAATTTTTCTAGCACAGTACAAATCATATCTGAGACCCAAAAAACTCGATTTTTCGGTGTTTTTAGGCTAAATTTGGGATATAAACGGGTATCGAAGATGCATGCACAAATCGACTTTTTGGGCCAAAAAAACGTGTCTTAGCATTTTTTTTACCTGAAAATTGAATTTTTTCTAGAACAGTGTTGACATGTACAAATCGCTTCCGAGACCCAAAAAACTCGATTTTTCGGTTTTTTTAGGCTAAATTTGGGATATAAACGGGTATCGAAGATGCATGCACAAATCGACTTTTTGGGCCAAAAAAACGTGTTTTAGCATTTTTTTTGCCTGAAATTGAAATTTTTCTAGCACAGTACAAATCGCTTCTGAGACCCAAAAAACTCGATTTTTCGGTGTTTTTAGGCTAAATTTGGGATATAAACGGGTATCGAAGATGCATGCACAAATCGACTTTTTGGGCCAAAAAAACGTGTTTTAGCATTTTTTTTGCCTGAAAATTGATTTTTTTCTAGAACAGTGTAGACATGTACAAATCGCTTCTGAGACCCAAAAAACTCGATTTTTATGTGTTTTTAGGCTAAATTTGGGATATAAACGGGTATCGAAGATGCATGCACAAATCGACTTTTTGGGCCAAAAAAACGTGTTTTAGCATGTTTTTTGCCTGAAAATTGATTTTTTTCTAGAACAATGTAGACATGTACAAATCGCTTCTGAGACCCAAAAAACTCGATTTTTCGGTGTTTTTAGGCTAAATTTGGGATATAAACGGGTATCGAAGATGCATGCACAAATCGACTTTTTGGGCCAAAAAAACGTGTTTTAGCATTTTTTTTGCCTGAAATTGAAATTTTTCTAGCACAGTACAAATCGCTTCTGAGACCCAAAAAACTCGATTTTTCGGTGTTTTTAGGCAAAATTTTGGATATAAACGGGTATCGAAGATGCATGCACAAATCGACTTTTTGGGCCAAAAAAACGTGTTTTAGCATTTTTTTTGCCTAAAAATTGAATTTTTTTTAACACAGTACAAATCGCTTCTGAGACCCAAATAACTCGGTTTTTTCGGTGTTTTTAGGCTAAATTTGGGATATAAACGGGTATCGAAGATGCATGCACAAATCGACTTTTTGGGCCAAAAAAACGTGTTTTAGCATTTTTTTTGCCTGAAAATTGAAATTTTTCTAGCACAGTACAAATCGCTTCTGAGACCCAAAAAACTCGATTTTTCGGTGTTTTTAGGCTAAATTTGGGATATAAACGGGTATCGAAGATGCATGCACAAATCGACTTTTTGGGCCCAAAAAACGTGTTTTAGCATTTTTTTTGCCTGAAAATTGAAATTTTTCTAGCACAGTACAAATCACTTCTGAGACCCAAAAAACTCGATTTTTCAGTGTTTTTAGGCTAAATTTGGGATATAAACGGGTATCGAAGATGCATGCACAAATCGACTTTTTGGGCCAAAAAAACGTGTTTTAGCATTTTCTTTGCCTGAAAATTGAAATTTTTCTAGAACAATGTAGACATGTACAAATGGCTTCTGAGACCCAAAAAACTCGATTTTTCGGTGTTTTTAGGCTAAATTTGGGATATAAACGGGTATCGAAGATGCATGCACAAATCGACTTTTTGGGCCAAAAAAACGTGTTTTAGCATTTTTTTTTGCCTGAAAATTGAAATTTCTCTAGCACAGTACAAATCGCTTCTGAGACCCAAAAAACTCGATTTTTCGGTGTTTTTAGGCTAAATTTGGGATATAAACGGGTATCGAAGATGCATGCACAAATCGACTTTTTGGGCCAAAAAAACGTGTTTTAGCATTTTTTTGCCTGAAAATTGAAATTTGTCTAGCACAGTACAAATCGCTTCTGAGACCCAAAAAACTCGATTTTTCGGTGTTTTTAGGCTAAATTTAGGATATAAACGGGTATCGAAGATGCATGCACAAATCGACTTTTTGGGCCAAAAAAACGTGTTTTAGCATTTTTTTGCCTGAAAATTGATTTTTTTCTTGAACAGTATAGACATGTACAAATCGCTTCTGAGACCAAAAAACTCGATTTTTCGGTGTTTTTAGGCTAAATTTGGGATATAAACGGGTATCGAAGATGCATGCACAAATCGACTTTTTGGGCCAAAAAAACGTGTTTTAGCATTTTTTTGCCTGAAAATTGAAATTTTTCTAGCACAGTACAAATCGCTTCTGAGACCCAAAAAACTCGATTTTTCGGTGTTTTTAGGCTAAATTTAGGATATAAACGGGTATCGAAGATGCATGCACAAATCGACTTTTTGGGCCCAAAAAACGTGTTTAAGCATTTTTATTGCCTGAAAATTGAAATTTTTCTAGCACAGTACAAATCGCTTCTGAGACCCAAAAAACTCAATTTTTCGGTGTTTTTAGGCTAAATTTGGGATATAAACGGGTATCGAAGATGCATGCACAAATCGACTTTTTGGGCAAAAAAAACGTGTTTTAGCATTTTTTTTGCCTGAAAATAGAAATTTTTCTAGCACAGTACAAATCGCTTCTGATACCCAAAAAACTCGATTTTTCGGTGTTATTAGGCTAAATTTGGGATATAAACGGGTATCGAAGATGCATGCACAAATCGACTTTTTGGGCCAAAAAAACGTGTTTTAGCATTTTTTTTGCCTGAAAATTGATTTTTTTCTAGAACAGTGTAGACATGTACAAATGGCTTCTGAGACCCAAAAAACTCGATTTTTCGGTGTTTTTAGGCTAAATTTGGGATATAAACGGGTATCGAAGATGCATGCACAAATCGACTGTTTGGGCCAAAAAAACGTGTTTTAGCATTTTCTTTGCCTGAAAATTGATTTTTTTCTAGAACAGTGTAGACATGTATAAATCGCTTCTGAGACCCAAAAAACTCGATTTTTCGGTGTTTTTAGGCTAAATTTGGGATATAAACGGGTATCGAAGATGCATGCACAAATCGACTTTTTGGGCCAAAAAAACGTGTTTTAGCATTTTTTTTGCCTGAAAATTGAATTTTTTCTAGAACAGTGTAGACATGTACAAATCGCTTCTGAGACCCAAAAAACTTGTTTTTACGGTGTTTTTAGGCTAAATTTGGGATATAAACGGGTATCGAAGATGCATGCACAAATCGACTTTTTGGGCCAAAAAAACGTGTTTTAGCATTTTTTTTGCCTGAAAATTGAAATTTTTCTAGCACAGTACAAATCGCTTCTGAGACCCAAAAAACTCGATTTTTCGGTGTTTTTAGGCTAAATTTGGGATATAAACGGGTATCGAAGATGCATGCACAAATCGACTTTTTGGTCCAAAAAAACGTGTTTTAGCATTTTTTTGCCTGAAAATTGATTTTTTTCTAGAACAGTATAGACATGTACAAATCGCTTCTGTGACCCAAAAAACTCGATTTTTCGGTGTTTTTAGGCTAAATTTGGGATATAAACGGGTATCGAAGATGCATGCACAAATCGACTTTTTGGGCCAAAAAAACGTGTTTTAGCATTTTTTTTGCCTGAAAATTGAATTTTTTCTAGAACAGTACAAATCGCTTCTGAGACCCAAAAAACTCGATTTTTCGGTGTTTTTAGGCTAAATTTGGGATATAAACGGGTATCGAAGATGCATGCACAAATCGACTTTTTGGGCCAAAAAAACGTGTTTTAGCATATTTTTTGCCTGAAAATTGAAATTTTTCTAGAACAATGTAGACATGTACAAATCGCTTCTGAGACCCAAAAAACTCGATTTTTCGGTGTTTTTAGGCTAAATTTGGGATATAAACGGGTATCGAAGATGCATGCACAAATCGACTTTTTGGGCAAAAAAAACGTGTTTTAGCATTTTTTTTTGCCTGAAAATAGAAATTTTTCTAGCACAGTACAAATCGCTTCTGATACCCAAAAAACTCGATTTTTCGGTGTTTTTAGGCTAAATTTGGGATATGAACGGGTATCGAAGATGCATGCGCAAATCGACTTTTTGGGCCAAAAAAACGTGTTTTAGCATTTTTTTTGCCTGAAAATTGAAATTTTTCTAGCACAGTACAAATCACTTCTGAGACCCAAAAAACTCGATTTTTCGGTGTTTTTAGGCTAAATTTGGGATATAAACGGGTATCGAAGATGCATGCACAAATCGACTTTTTGGGCCAAAAAAACGTGTTTTAGCATTTTTTTGCCTGAAAATTGAATTTTTTCTAGAACAGTGTAGACATGTACAAATCGCTTCTGAGACCCAAAAAACTCGATTTTTCGGTGTTTTTAGGCTAAATTTGGGATATAAACGGGTATCGAAGATGCATGCACAAATCGACTTTTTGGGCCAAAAAAACGTGTTTTAGCATTTTTTTGCCTGAAAATTGATTTTTTTCTAGAACAGTGTAGACATGTACAAATGGCTTCTGAGACCCAAAAAACTCGATTTTTCGGTGCTTTTAGGCTAAATTTGGGATATAAACGGGTATCGAAGATGCATGCACAAATCGACTTTTTGGGCCAAAAAAACGTGTTTTAGCATTTTTTTTGCCTGAAAATTGAAATTTTTCTAGAACAGTGTAGACATGTACAAATCGCTTCTGAGACCCAAAAAACTCGATTTTTCGGTGTTTTTAGGCTAAATTTGGGATATAAACGGGTATCGAAGATGCATGCACAAATCGACTTTTTGGGCCAAAAAAACGTGTTTTAGCATTTTTTTTGCCTGAAAATTGAATTTTTTCTAGAACAGTGTAGACATGTACAAATCGCTTCTGAGACCCAAAAAACTCGATTTTTCGGTGTTTTTAGGCTAAATTTGGGATATAAACGGGTATCGAAGATGCATGCACAAATCGACTTTTTGGGCCAAAAAAAACGTGTTTTAGCATTTTTTTTGCCTGAAAATTGAAATTTTTCTAGCACAGTACAAATCATATCTGAGACCCAAAAAACTCGATTTTTCGGTGTTTTTAGGCTAAATTTGGGATATAAACGGGTATCGAAGATGCATGCACAAATCGACTTTTTGGGCCAAAAAAACGTGTCTTAGCATTTTTTTTACCTGAAAATTGAATTTTTTCTAGAACAGTGTTGACATGTACAAATCGCTTCCGAGACCCAAAAAACTCGATTTTTCGTTTTTTTTAGGCTAAATTTGGGATATAAACGGGTATCGAAGATGCATGCACAAATCGACTTTTTGGGCCAAAAAAACGTGTTTTAGCATTTTTTTTGCCTGAAATTGAAATTTTTCTAGCACAGTACAAATCGCTTCTGAGACCCAAAAAACTCGATTTTTCGGTGTTTTTAGGCTAAATTTGGGATATAAACGGGTATCGAAGATGCATGCACAAATCGACTTTTTGGGCCAAAAAAACGTGTTTTAGCATTTTTTTTGCCTGAAAATTGATTTTTTTCTAGAACAGTGTAGACATGTACAAATCGCTTCTGAGACCCAAAAAACTCGATTTTTAGGTGTTTTTAGGCTAAATTTGGGATATAAACGGGTATCGAAGATGCATGCACAAATCGACTTTTTGGGCCAAAAAAACGTGTTTTAGCATGTTTTTTGCCTGAAAATTGATTTTTTTCTAGAACAGTGTAGACATGTACAAATCGCTTCTGAGACCCAAAAAACTCGATTTTTCGGTGTTTTTAGGCTAAATTTGGGATATAAACGGGTATCGAAGATGCATGCACAAATCGACTTTTTGGGCCAAAAAAACGTGTTTTAGCATTTTTTTTGCCTGAAATTGAAATTTTTCTAGCACAGTACAAATCGCTTCTGAGACCCAAAAAACTCGATTTTTCGGTGTTTTTAGGCAAAATTTGGGATATAAACGGGTATCGAAGATGCATGCACAAATCGACTTTTTGGGCCAAAAAAACGTGTTTTAGCATTTTTTTTGCCTAAAAATTGAAATTTTTTTAACACAGTACAAATCGCTTCTGAGACCCAAATAACTCGTTTTTTTCGGTGTTTTTAGGCTAAATTTGGGATATAAACGGGTATCGAAGATGCATGCACAAATCGACTTTTTGGGCCAAAAAAACGTGTTTTAGCATTTTTTTTGCCTGAAAATTGAAATTTTTCTAGCACAGTACAAATCGCTTCTGAGACCCAAAAAACTCGATTTTTCGGTGTTTTTAGGCTAAATTTGGGATATAAACGGGTATCGAAGATGCATGCACAAATCGACTTTTTGGGCCCAAAAAACGTGTTTTAGCATTTTTTTTGCCTGAAAATTGAAATTTTTCTAGCACAGTACAAATCACTTCTGAGACCCAAAAAACTCGATTTTTCAGTGTTTTTAGGCTAAATTTGGGATATAAACGGGTATCGAAGATGCATGCACAAATCGACTTTTTGGGCCAAAAAAACGTGTTTTAGCATTTTCTTTGCCTGAAAATTGAAATTTTTCTAGAACAATGTAGACATGTACAAATGGCTTCTGAGACCCAAAAAACTCGATTTTTCGGTGTTTTTAGGCTAAATTTGGGATATAAACGGGTATCGAAGATGCATGCACAAATCGACTTTTTGGGCCAAAAAAACGTGTTTTAGCATTTTTTTTTGCCTGAAAATTGAAATTTCTCTAGCACAGTACAAATCGCTTCTGAGACCCAAAAAACTCGATTTTTCGGTGTTTTTAGGCTAAATTTGGGATATAAACGGGTATCGAAGATGCATGCACAAATCGACTTCTTGGGCCAAAAAAACGTGTTTTAGCATTTTTTTGCCTGAAAATTGATTTTTTTCTTGAACAGTATAGACATGTACAAATCGCTTCTGAGACCAAAAAACTCGATTTTTCGGTGTTTTTAGGCTAAATTTGGGATATAAACGGGTATCGAAGATGCATGCACAAATCGACTTTTTGGGCCAAAAAAACGTGTTTTAGCATTTTTTTGCCTGAAAATTGAAATTTTTCTAGCACAGTACAAATCGCTTCTGAGACCCAAAAAACTCGATTTTTCGGTGTTTTTAGGCTAAATTTAGGATATAAACGGGTATCGAAGATGCATGCACAAATCGACTTTTTGGGCCCAAAAAACGTGTTTAAGCATTTTTATTGCCTGAAAATTGAAATTTTTCTAGCACAGTACAAATCGCTTCTGAGACCCAAAAAACTCAATTTTTCGGTGTTTTTAGGCTAAATTTGGGATATAAACGGGTATCGAAGATGCATGCACAAATCGACTTTTTGGGCAAAAAAAACGTGTTTTAGCATTTTTTTTGCCTGAAAATAGAAATTTTTCTAGCACAGTACAAATCGCTTCTGATACCCAAAAAACTCGATTTTTCGGTGTTATTAGGCTAAATTTGGGATATAAACGGGTATCGAAGATGCATGCACAAATCGACTTTTTGGGCCAAAAAAACGTGTTTTAGCATTTTTTTTGCCTGAAAATTGATTTTTTTCTAGAACAGTGTAGACATGTACAAATGGCTTCTGAGACCCAAAAAACTCGATTTTTCGGTGTTTTTAGGCTAAATTTGGGATATAAACGGGTATCGAAGATGCATGCACAAATCGACTGTTTGGGCCAAAAAAACGTGTTTTAGCATTTTCTTTGCCTGAAAATTGATTTTTTTCTAGAACAGTGTAGACATGTATAAATCGCTTCTGAGACCCAAAAAACTCGATTTTTCGGTGTTTTTAGGCTAAATTTGGGATATAAACGGGTATCGAAGATGCATGCACAAATCGACTTTTTGGGCCAAAAAAACGTGTTTTAGCATTTTTTTTGCCTGAAAATTGATTTTTTTCTAGAACAGTGTAGACATGTACAAATCGCTTCTGAGACCCAAAAAACTTGTTTTTACGGTGTTTTTAGGCTAAATTTGGGATATAAACGGGTATCGAAGATGCATGCACAAATCGACTTTTTGGGCCAAAAAAACGTGTTTTAGCATTTTTTTTGCCTGAAAATTGAATTTTTTCTAGCACAGTACAAATCGCTTCTGAGACCCAAAAAACTCGATTTTTCGGTGTTTTTAGGCTAAATTTGGGATATAAACGGGTATCGAAGATGCATGCACAAATCGACTTTTTGGGCCAAAAAAACGTGTTTTAGCATTTTTTTGCCTGAAAATTGATTTTTTTCTAGAACAGTATAGACATGTACAAATCGCTTCTGTGACCCAAAAAACTCGATTTTTCGGTGTTTTTAGGCTAAATTTGGGATATAAACGGGTATCGAAGATGCATGCACAAATCGACTTTTTGGGCCAAAAAAACGTGTTTTAGCATTTTTTTTGCCTGAAAATTGAATTTTTTCTAGAACAGTACAAATCGCTTCTGAGACCCAAAAAACTCGATTTTTCGGTGTTTTTAGGCTAAATTTGGGATATAAACGGGTATCGAAGATGCATGCACAAATCGACTTTTTGGGCCAAAAAAACGTGTTTTAGCATATTTTTTGCCTGAAAATTGAAATTTTTCTAGAACAATGTAGACATGTACAAATCGCTTCTGAGACCCAAAAAACTCGATTTTTCGGTGTTTTTAGGCTAAATTTGGGATATAAACGGGTATCGAAGATGCATGCACAAATCGACTTTTTGGGCCAAAAAAACGTGTTTTAGCATTTTTTTTTGCCTGAAAATAGAAATTTTTCTAGCACAGTACAAATCGCTTCTGATACCCAAAAAACTCGATTTTTCGGTGTTTTTAGGCTAAATTTGGGATCTGAACGGGCATCGAAGATGCATGCGCAAATCGACTTTTTGGGCCAAAAAAACGTGTTTTAGCATTTTTTTTGCCTGAAAATTGAAATTTTTCTAGCACAGTACAAATCACTTCTGAGACCCAAAAAACTCGATTTTTCGGTTTTTTTAGGCTAAATTTGGGATATAAACGGGTATCGAAGATGCATGCACAAATCGACTTTTTGGGCCAAAAAAACGTGTTTTAGCATTTTTTTGCCTGAAAATTGAATTTTTTCTAGAACAGTGTAGACATGTACAAATCGCTTCTGAGACCCAAAAAACTCGATTTTTCGGTGTTTTTAGGCTAAATTTGGGATATAAACGGGTATCGAAGATGCATGCACAAATCGACTTTTTGGGCCAAAAAAACGTGTTTTAGCATTTTTTTGCCTGAAAATTGATTTTTTTCTAGAACAGTGTAGACATGTACAAATGGCTTCTGAGACCCAAAAAACTCGATTTTTCGGTGCTTTTAGGCTAAATTTGGGATATAAACGGGTATCGAAGATGCATGCACAAATCGACTTTTTGGGCCAAAAAAACGTGTTTTAGCATTTTTTTTGCCTGAAAATTGAAATTTTTCTAGAACAGTGTAGACATGTACAAATCGCTTCTGAGACCCAAAAAACTCGATTTTTCGGTGTTTTTAGGCTAAATTTGGGATATAAACGGGTATCGAAGATGCATGCACAAATCGACTTTTTGGGCCAAAAAAACGTGTTTTAGCATTTTTTTTGCCAGAAAATTGAAATTTTTCTAGAACAATGTAGACATGTACAAATAGCTTCTGAGACCCAAAAAACTCGATTTTTCGGTGTTTTTAGGCTAAATTTGGGATATAAACGGGTATCGAAGATGCATACACAAATCGACTTTTTGGGCCAAAAAAACGTGTTTTAGCATTTTTTTTGCCTGAAAATAGAAATTTTTCTAGCACAGTAGAAATCGCTTCTGATACCCAAAAAACTCGATTTTTCGGTGTTATTAGGCTAAATTTGGGATATAAACGGGTATCGAAGATGCATGCACAAATCGACTTTTTGGGCCAAAAAAACGTGTTTTAGCATTTTTTTTGCCTGAAAATTGATTTTTTTCTAGAACAGTGTAGACATGTACAAATGGCTTCTGAGACCCAAAAACTCGATTTTTCGGTGTTTTTAGGCTAAATTTGGGATATGAACGGGCATCGAAGATGCATGCGCAAATCGACTTTTTGGGCCAAAAAAACGTGTTTTAGCATTTTTTTTGCCTGAAAATTGAAATTTTTCTAGCACAGTACAAATCACTTCTGAGACCCAAAAAACTCGATTTTTCGGTGTTTTTAGGCTAAATTTGGGATATAAACGGGTATCGAAGATGCATGCACAAATCGACTTTTTGGGCCAAAAAAACGTGTTTTAGCATTTTTTTGCCTGAAAATTGAATTTTTTCTAGAACAGTGTAGACATGTACAAATCGCTTCTGAGACCCAAAAAACTCGATTTTTCGGTGTTTTTAGGCTAAATTTGGGATATAAACGGGTATCGAAGATGCATGCACAAATCGACTTTTTGGGCCAAAAAAACGTGTTTTAGCATTTTTTTGCCTGAAAATTGATTTTTTTCTAGAACAGTGTAGACATGTACAAATGGCTTCTGAGACCCAAAAAACTCGATTTTTCGGTGCTTTTAGGCTAAATTTGGGATATAAACGGGTATCGAAGATGCATGCACAAATCGACTTTTTGGGCCAAAAAAACGTGTTTTAGCATTTTTTTTGCCTGAAAATTGAAATTTTTCTAGAACAGTGTAGACATGTACAAATCGCTTCTGAGACCCAAAAAACTCGATTTTTCGGTGTTTTTAGGCTAAATTTGGGATATAAACGGGTATCGAAGATGCATGCACAAATCGACTTTTTGGGCCAAAAAAACGTGTTTTAGCATTTTTTTTGCCAGAAAATTGAAATTTTTCTAGAACAATGTAGACATGTACAAATAGCTTCTGAGACCCAAAAAACTCGATTTTTCGGTGTTTTTAGGCTAAATTTGGGATATAAACGGGTATCGAAGATGCATACACAAATCGACTTTTTGGGCCAAAAAAACGTGTTTTAGCATTTTTTTTGCCTGAAAATAGAAATTTTTCTAGCACAGTAGAAATCGCTTCTGATACCCAAAAAACTCGATTTTTCGGTGTTATTAGGCTAAATTTGGGATATAAACGGGTATCGAAGATGCATGCACAAATCGACTTTTTGGGCCAAAAAAACGTGTTTTAGCATTTTTTTTGCCTGAAAATTGATTTTTTTCTAGAACAGTGTAGACATGTACAAATGGCTTCTGAGACCCAAAAAACTCGATTTTTCGGTGTTTTTAGGCTAAATTTGGGATATAAACGGGTATCGAAGATGCATGCACAAATCGACTGTTTGGGCCAAAAAAACGTGTTTTAGCATTTTCTTTGCCTGAAAATTGATTTTTTTCTAGAACAGTGTAGACATGTACAAATCGCTTCTGAGACCCAAAAAACTCGATTTTTCGGTGTTTTTAGGCTAAATTTGGGATATAAACGGGTATCGAAGATGCATGCACAAATCGACTTTTTGGGCCAAAAAAACGTGTTTTAGCATTTTTTTTGCCTGAAAATTGATTTTTTTCTAGAACAGTGTAGACATGTACAAATCGCTTCTGAGACCCAAAAAACTTGTTTTTACGGTGTTTTTAGGCTAAATTTGGGATATAAACAGGTATCGAAGATGCATGCACAAATCGACTTTTTGGGCCAAAAAAACGTGTTTTAGCATTTTTTTTGCCTGAAAATTGAAATTTTTCTAGCACAGTACAAATCGCTTCTGAGACCCAAAAAACTCGATTTTTCGGTGTTTTTAGGCTAAATTTGGGATATAAACGGGTATCGAAGATGCATGCACAAATCGACTTTTTGGGCCAAAAAAACGTGTTTTAGCATTTTTTTGCCTGAAAATTGATTTTTTTCTAGAACAGTATAGACATGTACAAATCGCTTCTGTGACCCAAAAAACTCGATTTTTCGGTGTTTTTAGGCTAAATTTGGGATATAAACGGGTATCGAAGATGCATGCACAAATCGACTTTTTGGGCCAAAAAAGCGTGTTTTAGCATTTTTTTTGCCTGAAAATTGAATTTTTTCTAGAACAGTACAAATCGCTTCTGAGACCCAAAAAACTCGATTTTTCGGTGTTTTTAGGCTAAATTTGGGATATAAACGGGTATCGAAGATGCATGCACAAATCGACTTTTTGGGCCAAAAAAACGTGTTTTAGCATATTTTTTGCCTGAAAATTGAAATTTTTCTAGAACAATGTAGACATGTACAAATAGCTTCTGAGACCCAAAAAACTCGATTTTTCGGTGTTTTTAGGCTAAATTTGGGATATAAACGGGTATCGAAGATGCATGCACAAATCGACTTTTTGGGCCAAAAAAACGTGTTTTAGCATTTTTTTTGCCTGAAAATAGAAATTTTTCTAGCACAGTACAAATCGCTTCTGATACCCAAAAAACTCGATTTTTCGGTGTTTTTAGGCTAAATTTGGGATATAAACGGGTATCGAAGATGCATGCACAAATCGACTTTTTGGGCCAAAAAAACGTGTTTTAGCATTTTTTTTGCCTGAAAATAGATTTTTTTTCTAGAACAGTGTAGACATGTACAAATGGCTTCTGAGACCCAAAAAACTCGATTTTTCGGTGTTTTTAGGCTAAATTTGGGATATAAACGGGTATCGAAGATGCATGCACAAATCAACTTTTTGGGCCAAAAAAACGTGTTTTAGCATTTTCTTTGCCTGAACATTGATTTTTTTTCTAGAACAGTGTAGACATGTACAAATCGCTTCTGAGACCCAAAAAACTCGATTTTTCGGTGTTTTTAGGCTAAATTTGGGATATAAACGGGTATCGAAGATGCATGCACAAATCGACTTTTTGGGCCAAAAAAACGTGTTTTAGCATTTTTTTTGCCTGAAAATTGAAATTTTTCTAGCACAGTACAAATCGCGTCTGAGACACAAAAAACTCGATTTTTCGGTGTTTTTAGGCTAAATTTGGGATATAAACGGGTATCGAAGATGTATGCACAAATAGACTTTTTGGGCCAAAAAAACGTGTTTTAGCATTTTTTTGCCTGAAAATTGATTTTTTTCTAGAACAGTATAGACATGTACAAATCGCTTCTGTGACCCAAAAAACTCTATTTTTCGGTGTTTTTAGGCTAAATTTGGGATATAAACGGGTATCGAAGATGCATGCACAAATCGTCTTTTTGGGCCAAAAAAACGTGTTTTAGCATTTTTTTTGCCTGAAAATTGATTTTTTTCTAGAACAGTACAAATCGCTTCTGAGACCCAAAAAACTCGATTTTTCGGTGTTTTTATGCTAAATTTGGGATATAAACGGGTATCGAAGATGCATGCACAAATCAACTTTTTGGGCCAAAAAAACGTGTTTTAGCATTTTCTTTGCCTGAACATTGATTTTTTTTCTAGAACAGTGTAGACATGTACAAATCGCTTCTGAGACCCAAAAAACTCGATTTTTCGGTGTTTTTAGGCTAAATTTGGGATATAAACGGGTATCGAAGATGCATGCACAAATCGACTTTTTGGGCCAAAAAAACGTGTTTTAGCATTTTTTTTGCCTGAAAATTGAAATTTTTCTAGCACAGTACAAATCGCGTCTGAGACACAAAAAACTCGATTTTTCGGTGTTTTTAGGCTAAATTTGGGATATAAACGGGTATCGAAGATGTATGCACAAATAGACTTTTTGGGCCAAAAAAACGTGTTTTAGCATTTTTTTGCCTGAAAATTGATTTTTTTCTAGAACAGTATAGACATGTACAAATCGCTTCTGTGACCCAAAAAACTCTATTTTTCGGTGTTTTTAGGCTAAATTTGGGATATAAACGGGTATCGAAGATGCATGCACAAATCGTCTTTTTGGGCCAAAAAAACGTGTTTTAGCATTTTTTTTGCCTGAAAATTGATTTTTTTCTAGAACAGTACAAATCGCTTCTGAGACCCAAAAAACTCGATTTTTCGGTGTTTTTATGCTAAATTTGGGATATAAACGGGTATCGAAGATGCATGCACAAATCGACTTTTTGGGCCAAAAAAACGTGTTTTAGCATTTTTTTTGCCTGAAAATTGAAATTTTTCTAGCACAGTACAAATCGCTTCTGAGACCCAAAAAACTCGATTTTTCGGTGTTTTTAGGCTAAATTTGGGATATAAACGGGTATCGAAGATGCATGCACAAATCGACTTTTTGGGCCAAAAAAACGTGTTTTAGCATTTTTTTTGCCTGAAAATTGATTTTTTTCTAGAACAGTGTAGACATGTACAAATGGCTTCTGAGACCCAAAAAACTCGATTTTTCGGTGTTTTTAGGCTAAATTTGGGATATAAACGGGTATCAAAGATGCATGCACAAATCGACTTTTTGGGCCAAAAAAACGTGTTTTAGCATTTTTTTTGCCTGAAAATGGATTTTTTTCTAGAACAGTGTAGACATGTACAAATCGCTTCTGAGACCCAAAAAACTCGATTTTTCTGTGTTTTTAGGCTAAATTTGGGATATAAACGGGTATCGAAGATGCATGCACAAATCGACTTTTTGGGCCAAAAAAACGTGTTTTAGCATTTTTTATGCCTGAAAATTGAAATTTGTCTAGCAGAGTACAAATCGCTTCTGAGACCAAAAAAACTCGATTTTTCGGTGTTTTTAGGCTAAATTTGGGATATAAACGGGTATCGAAGATGCATGCACAAATCGACTTTTTGGGCCAAAAAAACGTGTTTTAGCATTTTTTTGCCTGAAAATTGAATTTTTTCTAGAACAGTGTAGACATGTACAAATCGCTTCTGAGACCCAAAAAACTCGATTTTTCGGTGTTTTTAGGCTAAATTTGGGATATAAACGGGTATCGAAGATGCATGCACAAATCGACTTTTTGGGCCAAAAAAACGTGTTTTAGCATTTTTTTTGCCTGAAAATTGAAATTTTTCTAGCACAGTACAAATCGCTTCTGAGACCCAAAAAACTCGATTTTTCTGTGTTTTTTGGCTAAATTTGGGATATAAACGGGTATCGAAGATGCATGCACAAATCGACTTTTTGGGCCAAAAAAACGTGTTTTAGCATTTTTTTTGCCTGAAAATTGAATTTTTTCTAGAACAGTGTAGACATGTACAAATCGCTTCTGAGAGCCAAAAAACTTGATTTTTCGGTGTTTTTAGGCTAAATTTGGGATATAAACGGGTATCGAAGATGCATGCACAAATCGACTTTTTGGGCCAAAAAAACGTGTTTTAGCATTTTTTTTGCCTGAAAATTGAAATTTTTCTAGCACAGTACAAATCGCTTCTGAGACCCAAAAAACTCGATTTTTCGGTGTTTTTAGGCTAAATTTGGGATATAAACGGGTATCGAAGATGCATGCACAAATCGACTTTTTTGGCCAAAAAAACGTGTTTTAGCATTTTTTTTGCCTGAAAATTGATTTTTTTCTAAAACAGTGTAGACATGTACAAATGGCTTCTGAGACCCAAAAAACTCGATTTTTCGGTGTTTTTAGGCTAAATTTGGGATATAAACGGGTATCGAAGATGCATGCACAAATCGACTTTTTGGGCCAAAAAAACGTGTTTTAGCATTTTTTTTGCCTGAAAATTGAAATTTTTCTAGCACAGTACAAATCGCTTCTGAGACCCAAAAAACTCGATTTTTCGGTGTTTTTAGACTAAATTTGGGATATAAACGGGTATCGAAGATGAATGCACAAATCGACTTTTTGGGCCAAAAAAACGTGTTTTAGCATTTTTTTTGCCTGAAAATTGAAATTTTTCTAGAACAATGTAGACATGTACAAATAGCTTCTGAGACCCAAAAAACTCGATTTTTCGGTGTTTTTAGGCTAGATTTGGGATATAAACGGGTATCGAAGATGCATGCACAAATCGACTTTTTGGGCCAAAAAAACGTGTTTTAGCATTTTTTTTGCCTGAAAATTGAATTTTTTCTAGCACAGTACAAATCGCTTCTGAGACCCAAAAAACTCGATTTTTCGGTGTTTTTAGGCTAAATTTGGGATATAAACGGGTATCGAAGATGCATGCACAAATCGACTTTTTGGGCCAAAAAAACGTGTTTTACCATTTTTTTTGCCTGAAAATTGAAATTTTTCTAGCACAGTACAAATAGCTTTTGAGACCCAAAAAACTCGATTTTTCGGTGTTTTTAGGCTAAATTTGGGATATAAACGGGTATCGAAGATGCATGCACAAATCGACTTTTTGGGCCAAAAAAACGTGTTTTAGCATTTTTTTTGCCTGAAAATTGAAATTTTTCTAGCACAGTTCAAATCGCTTCTGAGACTCAAAAAACTCGATTTTTCGGTGTTTTTAGGCTAAATTTGGGATATAAACGGGTATCGAAGATGCATGCACAAATCGACTTTTTGTGCCAAAAAAACGTGTTTTAGCATTTTTTTTGCCTGAAAATTGAAATTTTTCTAGCACAGTACAAATCACTTCTGAGACCCAAAAAACTCGATTTTTCGGTGTTTTTACGCTAAATTTGGGATATAAACGGGTATCGAAGATACATGCACAAATCGACTTTTTGGGCCAAAAAAACGTGTTTTAGCATTTTTTTTGCCTGAAAATTGAAATTTTTCTAGAACAGTGTAGACATGTACAAATCGCTTCTGAGACCCAAATAACTCGATTTTTCGGTGTTTTTAGGCTAAATTTGGGATATAAACGGGTATCGAAGATGCATGCACAAATCGACTTTTTGGGCCAAAAAAACGTATTTTAGCATTTTTTTTACCTGAAAATTGATTTTTTTCTAGAACAGTGTTGACATGTACAAATCGCTTCTGAGATCCAAAAAACTCGATTTTTCGGTGTTTTTAGGCTAAATTTGGGATATAAACGGGTATCGAAGATGAATGCACAAATCGACTTTTTGGGCCAAAAAAACTTGTTTTAGCATTTTTTTGCCTGAAAATTGAATTTTTTCTAGAACAGTGTAGACATGTACAAATGGCTTCTGAGACCCAAAAAACTCGATTTTTCGGTGTTTTTAGGCTAAATTTGGGATATAAACGGGTATCGAAGATGCATGCACAAATCGACTTTTTGGGCCAAAAAAAACGTGTTTTAGCATTTTTTTTGCCTGAAAATTGAAATTTTTCAAACACAGTACAAATCGCTTCTGAGACCCAAAAAACTCGATTTTTCGGTGTTTTTAGGCTAAATTTGGGATATAAACGGGTATCGAAGATGCATGCACAAATCGACTTTTTGGGCCAAAAAAACGTGTTTAGCATTTTTTTTGCCTGAAAATTGAAATTTTTCTAGCACAGTACAAATCGCTTCTGAGACCCAAAAAACTCGATTTTTCGGTGTTTTTAGGCTAAATTTGGGATATAAACGGGTATCGAAGATGCATGCACAAATCGACTTTTTGGGCCAAAAAAACGTGTTTTAGCATTTTTTTTGCCTGAAAATTGAAATTTTTCTAGCATAGTACAAATCACTTCTGAGACCCAAAAAACTCGATTTTTCGGTGTTTTTACGCTAAATTTGGGATATAAACGGGTATCGAAGATGCATGCACAAATCGACTTTTTGGGCCAAAAAAACGTGTTTTAGCATTTTTTTTGCCTGAAAATTGAAATTTTTCTAACACAGTACAAATCGCTTCTGAGACCCAAAAAACTCGATTTTTCGGTGTTTTTAGGCTAAATTTGGGATATAAACGGGTATCGAAGATGCATGCACAAATCGACTTTTTGGGTCAAAAAAACGTGTTTTTGCATTTTTTTTGCCTGAAAATTGAAATTTTTCTAACACAGTACAAATCGCTTCTGAGACCCAAAAAACTCGATTTTTCGGTGTTTTTAGGCTAAATTTGGGATATAAACGGGTATCGAAGATGCATGCACAAATCGACTTTTTGGGCCAAAAGAACGTGTTTTAGCATTTTTTTCGCCAGAAAATTGAAATTTTTCTAGAACAGTACAAATTGCTTCTGAGACCCAAAAAACTCGATTTTTCGGTGTTTTTAGGCTAAATTTGGGATATAAACGGGTATCGAAGATGCATGCACAAATCGACTTTTTGGGCCAAAAAAACGTGTTTTAGCATTTTTTTTGCCTGAAAATTGAATATTTTCTATCACAGTACATATCACTTCTGAGACCCAAAAAACTCGATTTTTCGGTGTTTTTAGGCTAAATTTGGGATATAAACGGGTATCGAAGATGCATGCACAAATCGACTTTTTGGGCCAAAAAAACGTGATTTAGCATTTTTTTTGCCTGAAAATTGATTTTTTTCTAGAACAGTGTAGACATGTACAAATCGCTTCTGAGACCCAAAAAACTCGATTTTTCGGTGTTTTTAGGCTAAATTTGGGATATAAACGGATATCGAAGATGAATGCACAAATCGACTTTTTGGGCCAAAAAAACGTGTTTTAGCATTTTTTTTGCCTGAAAATTGAATTTTTTCTAGAACAGTGTAGACATGTACAAATCGCTTCTGAGACCCAAAAAACTCGATTTTTTGGTGTGTTTAGGCTAAATTTGGGATATAAACGGGTATCGAAGATGCATGCGCAAATCGACTATTTGGGCCAAAAAAACGTGTTTTAGCATTTTTTTTTGCCTGAAAATTGAAATTTTTCTAGAACAGTGTAGACATGTACAAATCGCTTCTGAGACCCAAAAAACTCGATTTTTCGGTGTTTTTAGGCTAAATTTGGGATATAAACGGGTATCGAAGATGCATGCACAAATCGACTTTTTGGGCCAAAAAAACGTGTTTTAGCATTTTTTTTGCCTGAAAATTGAAATTTTTCTAGCACAGTACAAATCGCTTCTGAGACCCAAAAAACTCGATTTTTCGGTGTTTTTAGGCTAAATTTGGGATATAAACGGGTATCGAAGATGCATGCACAAATCGACTTTTTTGGCCAAAAAAACGTGTTTTAGCATTTTTTTTACCTGAAATTGATTTTTTTCTAGAACAGTGTTGACATGTACAAATCGCTTCTGAGACCCAAAAAACTCGATTTTTCGGTGTTTTTAGGCTAAATTTGGGATATAAACGGGTATCGAAGATGCATGCACAAATCGACTTTTTGGGCCAAAAAAACGTGTTTTAGCATTTTTTTGCCTGAAAATTGAAATTTTTCTAGCACAGTACAAATCGCTTCTGAGACCCAAAAAACTCGATTTTTCGGTGTTTTTAGGCTAAATTTGGGATATAAAAGGGTATCGAAGATGCATGCACAAATCGACTTTTTCGGCCCAAAAAACGTGTTTTAGCATTTTTTTTGCCTGAAAATTGAAATTTTTCTAGAACAGTGTAGACATGTACAAATCGCTTCTGAGACCCAAAAAAATCGATTTTTCGGTGTTTTTAGGCTAAATTTGGGATATAAACGGGTATCGAAGATGCATGCACAAATCGACTTTTTGGGCCAAAAAAACGTGTTTTAGCATTTTTTTTGCCTGAAAATTGAAATTTTTCTAGCACAGTACAAATCGACTTTTTGGGCCAAAAAAACGTGTTTTAGCATTTTTTTTGCCTGAAAATTGAAATTTTTCTAGCACAGTACAAATCGACTTTTTGGGTCAAAAAAACGTGTTCTAGCATTTTTTTTGCCTGAAAATTGAATTTTTTCTAGCACAGTACAAATCGACTTTTTTGGGCCAAAAAAACGTGTTTTAGCATTTTTTTTGCCTGAAAATTGAAATTTTTCTAGCACAGTACAAATCGACTTTTTGGGCCAAAAAAACGTGTTTTAGCATTTTTTTGCCTGAAAATTGAAATTTTTCTAGCACAGTACAAATCGCTTCTGAGACCCAAAAAACTCGATTTTTCGGTGTTTTTAGGCTAAATTTGGGATATAAACGGGTATCGAAGATGCATGCACAAATCGACTTTTTGGGCCAAAAAAACGTGTTTTAGTATTTTTTTTGCCTGAAAATTGATTTTTTTCTAGAACAGTGTAGACATGTACAAATCGCTTCTGAGACCCAAAAATCTCGATTTTTCGGTGTTTTTAGGCTAAATTTGGGATATAAACGGGTATCGAAGATGCATGCACAAATCGACTTTTTGGGCCAAAAAAACGTGTTTTAGCATTTTTTTTACCTGAAAATTGAATTTTTTCTACAACAGTGTTGACATGTACAAATCGCTTCTGAGACCCAAAAAACTCGATTTTTCGGTGTTTTTAGGCTAAATTTGGGATATAAACGGGTATCGAAGATGCATGCACAAATCGACTTTTTGGGCCAAAAAAACGTGTTTTAGCATTTTTTTTGCCTGAAAATTGAAATTTTTCTAGCACAGTACAAATCACTTCTGAGACCCAAAAACTCGATTTTTCGGTGTTTTTAGGCTAAATTTGGGATATAAACGGGTATCGAAGATGCATGCACAAATCGACTTTTTGGCCCAAAAAAACGTGTTTTAGCATTTTTTTTACCTGAAAATTGAATTTTTTCTAGAACAGTGTAGACATGTACAAATCGCTTCTGAGACCAAAAAAACTCGATTTTTCGGTGTTTTTAGGCTAAATTTGGGATATAAACGGGTATCGAAGATGCATGCACAAATCGACTTTTTGGGCCAAAAAAACGTGTTTTAGCATTTTTTTTGCCTGAAAATTGAAATTTTTCTAGCACAGTACATATCGCTTCTGAGACCCAAAAAACTCGATTTTTCGGTGTTTTTAGGCTAAATTTGGGATATAAACGGGTATCGAAGATGCATGCACAAATCGACTTTTTGGGCCAAAAAAACGTGTTTTAGCATTTTTTTTACCTGAAAATTGATTTTTTTCTAGAACAGTGTTGACATGTACAAATCGCTTCAGAGACCCAAAAAACTCGATTTTTCGGTGTTTTTAGGTTAAATTTGGGATATAAACGGGTATCGAAGATGCATGCACAAATCGACTTTTTGGGCCAAAAAAACGTGTTTTAGCATTTTTTTTGCCTGAAAATTGAAATTTTTCTAGCACAGTACAGATCGCTTCTGAGACCCAAAAAACTCGATTTTTCGGTGTTTTTAGGCTAAATTTGGGATATAAACGGGTATCGAAGATGCATGCACAAATCGACTTTTTGGGCCAAAAAATCGTGCTTTAGCATTTTTTTTGCCTGAAAATTGAATTTATTCTAGCACAGTACAAATCGCTTCTGAGACCCAAAAAACTCGATTTTTCGGTGTTTTTAGGCTAAATTTGGGATATAAACGGGTATCGAAGATGCATGCACAAATCGACTTTTTGGGCCAAAAAAACGTGTTTTAGCATTTTTTTTGCCTGAAAATTGAAATTTTTCTAGAACAGTACAAATCGCTTCTGAGACCCAAAAAACTCGATTTTTCGGTGTTTTTAGGCTAAATTTGGGATATAAACGGGTATCGAAGATGCATGCACAAATCGACTTTTTGGGCCAAAAAAACGTGTTTTAGCATTTTTTTTACCTGAAAATTGATTTTTTTCTAGAATAGTGTTGACATGTACAAATCGCTTCTGAGACCCAAAAAACTCGATTTTTCGGTGTTTTTAGGCTAAATTTGGGATATAAACGGGTATCGAAGATGCATGCACAAATCGACTTTTTGGGCCAAATAAACGTGTTTTAGCATTTTTTTTGCCTGAAAATTGAATTTATTCTAGCACAGTCCAAATCGCTTCTGAGACCCCAAAAACTCGATTTTTCGGTGTTTTTAGGCTAAATTTGGGATATAAACGGGTATCGAAGATGCATGCACAAATCGACTTTTTCGGCCCAAAAAACGTGTTTTAGCATTTTTTTTGCCTGAAAATTGAAATTTTTCTAGAACAGTGTAGACATGTACAAATCGCTTCTGAGACCCAAAAAACTCGATTTTTCGGTGTTTTTAGGCTAAATTTGGGATATAAACTGGTATCGAAGATGCATGCACAAATCGACTTTTTGGGCCAAAAAAACGTGTTTTAGCATTTTTTTTACCTGAAAATTGATTTTTTTCTAGAACAGTGTTGACATGTACAAATCGCTTCTGAGACCCAAAAAACTCGATTTTTCGGTGTTTTTAGGCTAAATTTGGGATATAAACGGGTATCGAAGATGCATGCACAAATCGACTTTTTCGGCCCAAAAAACGTGTTTTAGCATTTTTTTTGCCTGAAAATTGAAATTTTTCTAGAACAGTGTAGACATGTACAAATCGCTTCTGAGACCCAAAAAAATCGATTTTTCGGTGTTTGTAGGCTAAATTTGGGATATAAACGGGTATCGAAGATGCATGCACAAATCGACTTTTTGGGCCAAAAAAACGTGTTTTAGCATTTTTTTTACCTGAAAATTGATTTTTTTCTAGAACAGTGTTGACATGTACAAATCGCTTCTGAGACCCAAAAAACTCGATTTTTCGGTGTTTTTAGGCTAAATTTGGGATATAAACGGGTATCGAAGATGCATGCACAAATCGACTTTTTGGGCCAAAAAAACGTGTTTTAGCATTTTTTTTGCATGAAAATTGAAATTTTTCTAGCACAGTACAAATCGCTTCTGAGACCCAAAAAACTCGATTTTTCGGTGTTTTTAGGCTAAATTTGGGATATAAACGGGTATCGAAGATGCATGCACAAATCGACTTTTTCGGCCCAAAAAACGTGTTTTAGCATTTTTTTTGCCTGAAAATTGAAATTTTTCTAGAACAGTGTAGACATGTACAAATCGCTTCTGAGACCCAAAAAAATCGATTTTTCGGTGTTTTTAGGCTAAATTTGGGATATAAACGGGTATCGAAGATGCATGCACAAATCGACTTTTTGGGCCAAAAAAACGTGTTTTAGCATTTTTTTTGCCTGAAAATTGAAATTTTTCTAGCACAGTACAAATCGACTTTTTGGGCCAAAAAAACGTGTTTTAGCATTTTTTTTGCCTGAAAATTGAAATTTTTCTAGCACAGTACAAATCGACTTTTTGGGCCAAAAAAACGTGTTTTAGCATTTTTTTTGCCTGAAAATTGAAATTTTTCTAGCACAGTACAAATCGACTTTTTGGGCCAAAAAAACGTGTTTTAGCATTTTTTTTGCCTGAAAATTGAAATTTTTCTAGCACAATACAAATCGACTTTTTGGGCCAAAAAAACGTGTTTTAGCATTTTTTTTGCCTGAAAATTGAAATTTTTCTAGCACAGTACAAATCGACTTTTTGGGCCAAAAAAACGTGTTTTAGCATTTTTTTTGCCTGAAAATTGAAATTTTTCTAGCACAGTACAAATCGACTTTTTGGGCCAAAAAAACGTGTTTTAGCATTTTTTTTGGCTGAAAATTGAAATTTTTCTAGCACAGTACAAATCGACTTTTTGGGCCAAAAAAACGTGTTTTAGCATTTTTTTTGCCTGAAAATTGAAATTTTTCTAGCACAGTACAAATCGACTTTTTGGGCCAAAAAAACGTGTTTTAGCATTTTTTTTGCCTGAAAATTGAAATTTTTCTAGCACAGTACAAATCGACTTTTTGGGCCAAAAAAACGTGTTTTAGCATTTTTTTTGCCTGAAAATTGAAATTTTTCTAGCACAGTACAAATCGACTTTTTGGGCCAAAAAAACGTGTTTTAGCATTTTTTTTGCCTGAAAATTGAAATTTTTCTAGCACAGTACAAATCGACTTTTTGGGCCAAAAAAACGTGTTTTAGCATTTTTTTTGCCTGAAAATTGAAATTTTTCTAGCACAGTACAAATCGACTTTTTGGGCCAAAAAAACGTGTTTTAGCATTTTTTTTGCCTGAAAATTGAAATTTTTCTAGCACAGTACAAATCGACTTTTTGGGCCAAAAAAACGTGTTTTAGCATTTTTTTTGCCTGAAAATTGAAATTTTTCTAGCACAGTACAAATCGACTTTTTGGGCCAAAAAAACGTGTTTTAGCATTTTTTTTGCCTGAAAATTGAAATTTTTCTAGCACAGTACAAATCGACTTTTTGGGCCAAAAAAACGTGTTTTAGCATTTTTTTTGCCTGAAAATTGAAATTTTTCTAGCACAGTACAAATCGACTTTTTGGGCCAAAAAAACGTGTTTTAGCATTTTTTTTGCCTGAAAATTGAAATTTTTCTAGCACAGTACAAATCGACTTTTTGGGCCAAAAAAACGTGTTTTAGCATTTTTTTTGCCTGAAAATTGAAATTTTTCTAGCACAGTACAAATCGACTTTTTGGGCCAAAAAAACGTGTTTTAGCATTTTTTTTGCCTGAAAATTGAAATTTTTCTAGCACAGTACAAATCGACTTTTTGGGCCAAAAAAACGTGTTTTAGCATTTTTTTTGCCTGAAAATTGAAATTTTTCTAGAACAGTACAAATCGCTTCTGAGACCCAAAAAACTCGATTTTTCGGTGTTTTTAGGCTAAATTTGGGATATAAACGGGTATCGAAGATGCATGCACAAATCGACTTTTTGGGCCAAAAAAACGTGTTTTAGCATTTTTTTTACCTGAAAATTGATTTTTTTCTAGAATAGTGTTGACATGTACAAATCGCTTCTGAGACCCAAAAAACTCGATTTTTCGGTGTTTTTAGGCTAAATTTGGGATATAAACGGGTATCGAAGATGCATGCACAAATCGACTTTTTGGGCCAAATAAACGTGTTTTAGCATTTTTTTTGCCTGAAAATTGAATTTATTCTAGCACAGTCCAAATCGCTTCTGAGACCCCAAAAACTCGATTTTTCGGTGTTTTTAGGCTAAATTTGGGATATAAACGGGTATCGAAGATGCATGCACAAATCGACTTTTTCGGCCCAAAAAACGTGTTTTAGCATTTTTTTTGCCTGAAAATTGAAATTTTTCTAGAACAGTGTAGACATGTACAAATCGCTTCTGAGACCCAAAAAACTCGATTTTTCGGTGTTTTTAGGCTAAATTTGGGATATAAACTGGTATCGAAGATGCATGCACAAATCGACTTTTTGGGCCAAAAAAACGTGTTTTAGCATTTTTTTACCTGAAAATTGATTTTTTTCTAGAACAGTGTTGACATGTACAAATCGCTTCTGAGACCCAAAAAACTCGATTTTTCGGTGTTTTTAGGCTAAATTTGGGATATAAACGGGTATCGAAGATGCATGCACAAATCGACTTTTTCGGCCCAAAAAACGTGTTTTAGCATTTTTTTTGCCTGAAAATTGAAATTTTTCTAGAACAGTGTAGACATGTACAAATCGCTTCTGAGACCCAAAAAAATCGATTTTTCGGTGTTTGTAGGCTAAATTTGGGATATAAACGGGTATCGAAGATGCATGCACAAATCGACTTTTTGGGCCAAAAAAACGTGTTTTAGCATTTTTTTTGGCTGAAAATTGAAATTTTTCTAGCACAGTACAAATCGACTTTTTGGGCCAAAAAAACGTGTTTTAGCATTTTTTTTGCCTGAAAATTGAAATTTTTCTAGCACAGTACAAATCGACTTTTTGGGCCAAAAAAACGTGTTTTAGCATTTTTTTTGCCTGAAAATTGAAATTTTTCTAGCACAGTACAAATCGACTTTTTGGGCCAAAAAAACGTGTTTTAGCATTTTTTTTGCCTGAAAATTGAAATTTTTCTAGCACAGTACAAATCGACTTTTTGGGCCAAAAAAACGTGTTTTAGCATTTTTTTTGCCTGAAAATTGAAATTTTTCTAGCACAGTACAAATCGACTTTTTGGGCCAAAAAAACGTGTTTTAGCATTTTTTTTGCCTGAAAATTGAAATTTTTCTAGCACAGTACAAATCGACTTTTTGGGCCAAAAAAACGTGTTTTAGCATTTTTTTTGCCTGAAAATTGAAATTTTTCTAGCACAGTACAAATCGACTTTTTGGGCCAAAAAAACGTGTTTTAGCATTTTTTTTGCCTGAAAATTGAAATTTTTCTAGCACAGTACAAATCGACTTTTTGGGCCAAAAAAACGTGTTTTAGCATTTTTTTTGCCTGAAAATTGAAATTTTTCTAGCACAGTACAAATCGACTTTTTGGGCCAAAAAAACGTGTTTTAGCATTTTTTTTGCCTGAAAATTGAAATTTTTCTAGCACAGTACAAATCGACTTTTTGGGCCAAAAAAACGTGTTTTAGCATTTTTTTTGCCTGAAAATTGAAATTTTTCTAGCACAGTACAAATCGACTTTTTGGGCCAAAAAAACGTGTTTTAGCATTTTTTTTGCCTGAAAATTGAAATTTTTCTAGCACAGTACAAATCGACTTTTTGGGCCAAAAAAACGTGTTTTAGCATTTTTTTTGCCTGAAAATTGAAATTTTTCTAGCACAGTACAAATCGACTTTTTGGGCCAAAAAAACGTGTTTTAGCATTTTTTTTGCCTGAAAATTGAAATTTTTCTAGAACAGTACAAATCGCTTCTGAGACCCAAAAAACTCGATTTTTCGGTGTTTTTAGGCTAAATTTGGGATATAAACGGGTATCGAAGATGCATGCACAAATCGACTTTTTGGGCCAAAAAAACGTGTTTTAGCATTTTTTTTACCTGAAAATTGATTTTTTTCTAGAATAGTGTTGACATGTACAAATCGCTTCTGAGACCCAAAAAACTCGATTTTTCGGTGTTTTTAGGCTAAATTTGGGATATAAACGGGTATCGAAGATGCATGCACAAATCGACTTTTTGGGCCAAATAAACGTGTTTTAGCATTTTTTTTGCCTGAAAATTGAATTTATTCTAGCACAGTCCAAATCGCTTCTGAGACCCCAAAAACTCGATTTTTCGGTGTTTTTAGGCTAAATTTGGGATATAAACGGGTATCGAAGATGCATGCACAAATCGACTTTTTCGGCCCAAAAAACGTGTTTTAGCATTTTTTTTGCCTGAAAATTGAAATTTTTCTAGAACAGTGTAGACATGTACAAATCGCTTCTGAGACCCAAAAAACTCGATTTTTCGGTGTTTTTAGGCTAAATTTGGGATATAAACTGGTATCGAAGATGCATGCACAAATCGACTTTTTGGGCCAAAAAAACGTGTTTTAGCATTTTTTTACCTGAAAATTGATTTTTTTCTAGAACAGTGTTGACATGTACAAATCGCTTCTGAGACCCAAAAAACTCGATTTTTCGGTGTTTTTAGGCTAAATTTGGGATATAAACGGGTATCGAAGATGCATGCACAAATCGACTTTTTCGGCCCAAAAAACGTGTTTTAGCATTTTTTTTGCCTGAAAATTGAAATTTTTCTAGAACAGTGTAGACATGTACAAATCGCTTCTGAGACCCAAAAAAATCGATTTTTCGGTGTTTGTAGGCTAAATTTGGGATATAAACGGGTATCGAAGATGCATGCACAAATCGACTTTTTGGGCCAAAAAAACGTGTTTTAGCATTTTTTTTACCTGAAAATTGATTTTTTTCTAGAACAGTGTTGACATGTACAAATCGCTTCTGAGACCCAAAAAACTCGATTTTTCGGTGTTTTTAGGCTAAATTTGGGATATAAACGGGTATCGAAGATGCATGCACAAATCGACTTTTTGGGCCAAAAAAACGTGTTTTAGCATTTTTTTTGCATGAAAATTGAAATTTTTCTAGCACAGTACAAATCGCTTCTGAGACCCAAAAAACTCGATTTTTCGGTGTTTTTAGGCTAAATTTGGGATATAAACGGGTATCGAAGATGCATGCACAAATCGACTTTTTCGGCCCAAAAAACGTGTTTTAGCATTTTTTTTGCCTGAAAATTGAAATTTTTCTAGAACAGTGTAGACATGTACAAATCGCTTCTGAGACCCAAAAAAATCGATTTTTCGGTGTTTTTAGGCTAAATTTGGGATATAAACGGGTATCGAAGATGCATGCACAAATCGACTTTTTGGGCCAAAAAAACGTGTTTTAGCATTTTTTTTGCCTGAAAATTGAAATTTTTCTAGCACAGTACAAATCGACTTTTTGGGCCAAAAAAACGTGTTTTAGCATTTTTTTTGCCTGAAAATTGAAATTTTTCTAGCACAGTACAAATCGACTTTTTGGGCCAAAAAAACGTGTTTTAGCATTTTTTTTGCCTGAAAATTGAAATTTTTCTAGCACAGTACAAATCGACTTTTTGGGCCAAAAAAACGTGTTTTAGCATTTTTTTTGCCTGAAAATTGAAATTTTTCTAGCACAATACAAATCGACTTTTTGGGCCAAAAAAACGTGTTTTAGCATTTTTTTTGCCTGAAAATTGAAATTTTTCTAGCACAGTACAAATCGACTTTTTGGGCCAAAAAAACGTGTTTTAGCATTTTTTTTGCCTGAAAATTGAAATTTTTCTAGCACAGTACAAATCGACTTTTTGGGCCAAAAAAACGTGTTTTAGCATTTTTTTTGGCTGAAAATTGAAATTTTTCTAGCACAGTACAAATCGACTTTTTGGGCCAAAAAAACGTGTTTTAGCATTTTTTTTGCCTGAAAATTGAAATTTTTCTAGCACAGTACAAATCGACTTTTTGGGCCAAAAAAACGTGTTTTAGCATTTTTTTTGCCTGAAAATTGAAATTTTTCTAGCACAGTACAAATCGACTTTTTGGGCCAAAAAAACGTGTTTTAGCATTTTTTTTGCCTGAAAATTGAAATTTTTCTAGCACAGTACAAATCGACTTTTTGGGCCAAAAAAACGTGTTTTAGCATTTTTTTTGCCTGAAAATTGAAATTTTTCTAGCACAGTACAAATCGACTTTTTGGGCCAAAAAAACGTGTTTTAGCATTTTTTTTGCCTGAAAATTGAAATTTTTCTAGCACAGTACAAATCGACTTTTTGGGCCAAAAAAACGTGTTTTAGCATTTTTTTTGCCTGAAAATTGAAATTTTTCTAGCACAGTACAAATCGACTTTTTGGGCCAAAAAAACGTGTTTTAGCATTTTTTTTGCCTGAAAATTGAAATTTTTCTAGCACAGTACAAATCGACTTTTTGGGCCAAAAAAACGTGTTTTAGCATTTTTTTTGCCTGAAAATTGAAATTTTTCTAGCACAGTACAAATCGACTTTTTGGGCCAAAAAAACGTGTTTTAGCATTTTTTTTGCCTGAAAATTGAATTTTTTCTAGCACAGTACAAATCGACTTTTTGGGCCAAAAAAACGTGTTTTAGCATTTTTTTTGCCTGAAAATTGAAATTTTTCTAGCACAGTACAAATCGACTTTTTGGGCCAAAAAAACGTGTTTTAGCATTTTTTTTGCCTGAAAATTGAAATTTTTCTAGCACAGTACAAATCGACTTTTTGGGCCAAAAAAACGTGTTAAAGCATTTTTTTTGCCTGAAAATTGAAATTTTTCTAGCACAGTACAAATCGACTTTTTGGGCCAAAAAAACGTGTTTTAGCATTTTTTTTGGCTGAAAATTGAAATTTTTCTAGCACAGTACAAATCGACTTTTTGGGCCAAAAAAACGTGTTTTAGCATTTTTTTTGCCTGAAAATTGAAATTTTTCTAGCACAGTACAAATCGACTTTTTGGGCCAAAAAAACGTGTTTTAGCATTTTTTTTGCTTGAAAATTGAAATTTTTCTAGCACAGTACAAATCGACTTTTTGGGCCAAAAAAACGTGTTTTAGCATTTTTTTTGCCTGAAAATTGAAATTTTTCTAGCACAGTACAAATCGACTTTTTGGGCCAAAAAAACGTGTTTTAGCATTTTTTTTGCCTGAAAATTGAAATTTTTCTAGCACAGTACAAATCGACTTTTTGGGCCAAAAAAACGTGTTTTAGCATTTTTTTTGCCTGAAAATTGAAATTTTTCTAGCACAGTACAAATCGACTTTTTGGGCCAAAAAAACGTGTTTTAGCATTTTTTTTGCCTGAAAATTGAAATTTTTCTAGCACAGTACAAATCGACTTTTTGGGCCAAAAAAACGTGTTTTAGCATTTTTTTTGCCTGAAAATTGAAATTTTTCTAGCACAGTACAAATCGACTTTTTGGGCCAAAAAAACGTGTTTTAGCATTTTTTTTGGCTGAAAATTGAAATTTTTCTAGCACAGTACAAATCGACTTTTTGGGCCAAAAAAACGTGTTTTAGCATTTTTTTTGCCTGAAAATTGAAATTTTTCTAGCACAGTACAAATCGACTTTTTGGGCCAAAAAAACATGTTTTAGCATTTTTTTTGCCTGAAAATTGAAATTTTTCTAGCACAGTACAAATCGACTTTTTGGGCCAAAAAAACGTGTTTTAGCATTTTTTTTTGCCTGAAAATTGAAATTTTTCTAGCACAGTACAAATCGACTTTTTGGGCCGAAAAAAACGTGTTTTAGCATTTTTTTTGCCTGAAAATTGAAATTTTTCTAGCACAGTACAAATCGACTTTTTGGGCCAAAAAAACGTGTTTTAGCATTTTTTTTGCCTGAAAATTGAAATTTTTCTAGCACAGTACAAATCGACTATTTGGGCCAAAAAAACGTGTTTAGCATTTTTTTTTGCCTGAAAATTGAAATTTTTCTAGCACAGTACAAATCGACTTTTTGGGCCAAAAAAAACGTGTTTTAGCATTTTTTTTGCCTGAAAATTGAAATTTTTCTAGCACAGTACAAATCGACTTTTTGGGCCAAAAAAACGTGTTTTAGCATTTTTTTTGCCTGAAAATTGAAATTTTTCTAGCACAGTACAAATCGATTTTTTGGGCCAAAAAAACGTGTTTTAGCATTTTTTTTGCCTGAAAATTGAAATTTTTCTAGCACAGTACAAATCGACTTTTTGGGCCAAAAAAACGTGTTTTAGCATTTTTTTTGCCTGAAAATTGAAATTTTTCTAGCACAGTACAAATCGACTTTTTGGGCCAAAAAAACGTGTTTTAGCATTTTTTTTGCCTGAAAATTGAAATTTTTCTAGCACAGTACAAATCGACTTTTTGGGCCAAAAAAACGTGTTTTAGCATTTTTTTTTGCCTGAAAATTGAAATTTTTCTAGCACAGTACAAATCGACTTTTTGGGCCAAAAAAACGTGTTTTAGCATTTTTTTTTGCCTGAAAATTGAAATTTTTCTAGCACAGTACAAATCGACTTTTTGGGCCAAAAAAACGTGTTTTAGCATTTTTTTTGCCTGAAAATTGAAATTTTTCTAGCACAGTACAAATCGACTTTTTGGGCCAAAATCACGTGTTTTAGCATTTTTTTTGCCTGAAAATTGAAATTTTTCTAGCACAGTACAAATCGACTTTTTGGGCCAAAAAAACGTGTTTTAGCATTTTTTTTGCCTGAAAATTGAAATTTTTCTAGCACAGTACAAATCGACTTTTTGGGTCAAAAAAACGTGTTTTAGCATTTTTTTTGCCTGAAAATTGAAATTTTTCTAGCACAGTACAAATCGACTTTTTGGGCAAAAAAAACGTGTTTTAGCATTTTTTTTGCCTGAAAATTGAAATTTTTCTAGCACAGTACAAATCGACTTTTTGGGCCAAAAAAACGTGTTTTAGCATTTTTTTTGCCTGAAAATTGAAATTTTTCTAGCACAGTACAAATCGACTTTTTGGGCCAAAAAAACGTGTTTTAGCATTTTTTTTTGCCTGAAAATTGAAATTTTTCTAGCACAGTACAAATCGACTTTTTGGGCCAAAAAAACGTGTTTTAGCATTTTTTTTGCCTGAAAATTGAAATTTTTCTAGCACAGTACAAATCGACTTTTTGGGCCAAAAAAACGTGTTTTAGCATTTTTTTTGCCTGAAAATTGAAATTTTTCTAGCACAGTACAAATCGACTTTTTGGGCCAAAAAAATGTGTTTTAGCATTTTTTTTGCCTGAAAATTGAAATTTTTCTAGCACAGTACAAATCGACTTTTTGGGCCAAAAAAACGTGTTTTAGCATTTTTTTTGCCTGAAAATTGAAATTTTTCTAGCACAGTACAAATCGACTTTTTGGGCCAAAAAAATGTGTTTTAGCATTTTTTTTGCCTGAAAATTGAAATTTTTCTAGCACAGTACAAATCGACTTTTTGGGCCAAAAAAACGTGTTTTAGCATTTTTTTTGCCTGAAAATTGAAATTTTTCTAGCACAGTACAAATCGACTTTTTGGGCCAAAAAAACGTGTTTTAGCATTTTTTTTGCCTGAAAATTGAAATTTTTCTAGCACAGTACAAATCGACTTTTTGGGCCAAAAAAACGTGTTTTAGCATTTTTTTTGCCTGAAAATTGAAATTTTTCTAGCACAGTACAAATCAACTTTTTGGGCCAAAAAAACGTGTTTTAGCATTTTTTTTGCCTGAAAATTGAATTTTTTCTAGCACAGTACAAATCGACTTTTTGGGCCAAAAAAACGTGTTTTAGCATTTTTTTTGCCTGAAAATTGAAATTTTTCTAGCACAGTACAAATCGCTTCTGAGACCCAAAAAACTCGATTTTTCGGTGTTTTTAGGCTAAATTTGGGATATAAACGGGTATCGAAGATGCATGCACAAATCGACTTTTTAGGCCCAAAAAACGTGTTTTAGCATTTTTTTTGCCTGAAAATTGAAATTTTTCTAGCACAGTACAAATCGACTTTTTGGGCCAAAAAAACGTGTTTTAGCATTTTTTTTGCCTGAAAATTGAAATTTTTCTAGCACAGTACAAATCGACTTTTTGGGCCAAAAAAACGTGTTTTAGCATTTTTTTTGCCTGAAAATTGAAATTTTTCTAGCACAGTACAAATCGCTTCTGAGGCCCAAAAAACTCGATTTTTCAGTGTTTTTAGGCTAAATTTGGGATATAAACGGGTATCGAAGATGCATGCACAAATCGACTTTTTGGGCCAAACAAACGTGTTTTAGCATTTTTTTTGCCTGAAAATTGAAATTTTTCTAGCACAGTACAAATCGACTTTTTGGGCCAAAAAAACGTGTTTTAGCATTTTTTTTGCCTGAAAATTGAAATTTTTCTAGCACAGTACAAATCGCTTCTGAGACCCAAAAAACTCGATTTTTCGGTGTTTTTAGGCTAAATTTGGGATATAAACGGGTATCGAAGATGCATGCACAAATCGACTTTTTAGGCCCAAAAAACGTGTTTTAGCATTTTTTTTGCCTGAAAATTGAAATTTTTCTAGCACAGTACAAATCGACTTTTTGGGCCAAAAAAACGTGTTTTAGCATTTTTTTTGTCTGAAAATTGAAATTTTTCTAGCACAGTACAAATCGACTTTTTGGGCCAAAAAAACGTGTTTTAGCATTTTTTTTGCCTGAAAATTGAAATTTTTCTAGCACAGTACAAATCGCTTCTGAGACCCAAAAAACTCGATTTTTCGGTGTTTTTAGGCTAAATTTGGGATATAAACGGGTATCGAAGATGCATGCACAAATCGACTTTTTGGGCCAAACAAACGTGTTTTAGCATTTTTTTTGCCTGAAAATTGAAATTTTTCTAGCACAGTACAAATCGACTTTTTGGGCCAAAAAAACGTGTTTTAGCATTTTTTTTGCCTGAAAATTGAAATTTTTCTAGCACAGTACAAATCGACTTTTTGGGTCAAAAAAACGTGTTTTAGCATTTTTTTTGCCTGAAAATTGAAATTTTTCTAGCACAGTACAAATCGACTTTTTGGGCCAAAAAAACGTGTTTTAGCATTTTTTTTTGCCTGAAAATTGAAATTTTTCTAGCACAGTACAAATCGACTTTTTGGGCCAAAAAAACGTGTTTTAGCATTTTTTTTGCCTGAAAATTGAATTTTTTCTAGCACAGTACAAATCGACTTTTTGGGCCAAAAAAACGTGTTTTAGCATTTTTTTTGCCTGAAAATTGAAATTTTTCTAGCACAGTACAAATCGACTTTTTGGGCCAAAAAAACGTGTTTTAGCATTTTTTTTGCCTGAAAATTGAAATTTTTCTTGCACAGTACAAATCGACTTTTTGGGCCAAAAAAACGTGTTTTAGCATTTTTTTTGCCTGAAAATTGAAATTTTTCTAGCACAGTACAAATCGACTTTTTGGGCCAAAAAAACGTGTTTTAGCATTTTTTTTGCCTGAAAATTGAAATTTTTCTAGCACAGTACAAATCGACTTTTAGGGCCAAAAAAACGTGTTTTAGCATATTTTTTGCCTGAAAATTGAAATTTTTCTAGCACAGTACAAATCGACTTTTTGGGCCAAAAAAACGTGTTTTAGCATTTTTTTTGCCTGAAAATTGAAATTTTTCTAGCACAGTACAAATCGACTTTTTGGGCCAAAAAAACGTGTTTTAGCATTTTTTTTGCCTGAAAATTGAAATTTTTCTAGCACAGTACAAATCGACTTTTTGGGCCAAAAAAACGTGTTTTAGCATTTTTTTTGCCTGAAAATTGAAATTATTCTAGCACAGTACAAATCGACTTTTTGGGCCAAAAAAACGTGTTTTAGCATTTTTTTTGCCTGAAAATTGAAATTTTTCTAGCACAGTACAAAGCGACTTTTTGGGCCCAAAAAAAGTGTTTTAGCATTTTTTTTGCCTGAAAATTGAAATTTTTCTAGCACAGTACAAATCGACTTTTTGGGCCAAAAAAACGTGTTTTAGCATTTTTTTTGCCTGAAAATTGAAATTTTTCTAGCACAGTACAAATCGACTTGTTGGGCCAAAAAAACGTGTTTTAGCATTTTTTTTGCCTGAAAATTGAAATTTTTCTAGCACAGTACAAATCGACTTTTTGGGCCAAAAAAACGTGTTTTAGCATTTTTTTTGCCTGAAAATTGAAATTTTTCTAGCACAGTACAAATCGACTTTTTGGGCCAAAAAAACGTGTTTTAGCATTTTTTTTGCCTGAAAATTGAATTTTTTCTAGCACAGTACAAATCGACTTTTTTGGCCAAAAAAACGTGTTTTAGCATTTTTTTTGCCTGAAAATTGAAATTTTTCTAGCACAGTACAAATCGACTTTTTGGGCCAAAAAAACGTGTTTTAGCATTTTTTTTGCCTGAAAATTGAAATTTTTCTAGCACAGTACAAATCGACTTGTTGGGCCAAAAAAACGTGTTTTAGCATTTTTTTTGCCTGAAAATTGAAATTTTTCTAGCACAGTACAAATCGACTTTTTGGGCCAAAAAAACGTGTTTTAGCATTTTTTTTGCCTGAAAATTGAAATTTTTCTAGCACAGTACAAATCGACTTTTTGGGCCAAAAAAACGTGTTTTAGCATTTTTTTTGCCTGAAAATTGAAATTTTTCTAGCACAGTACAAATCGACTTTTTGGGCCAAAAAAACGTGTTTTAGCATTTTTTTTGCCTGAAAATTGAAATTTTTCTAGCACAGTACAAATCGACTTTTAGGGCCAAAAAAACGTGTTTTAGCATTTTTTTTGCCTGAAAATTGAAATTTTTCTAGCACAGTACAAATCGACTTTCTGGGCCAAAAAAACGTGTTTTAGCATTTTTTTTGCCTGAAAATTGAAATTTTTCTAGCACAGTACAAATCGACTTTTTGGGCCAAAAAAACGTGTTTTAGCATTTTTTTTGCCAGAAAATTGAAATTTTTCTAGCACAGTACAAATCGACTTTTTGGGCCAAAAAAACGTGTTTTAGCATTTTTTTTGCCTGAAAATTGATTTTTTTCTAGAACAGTACAAATCGACTTTTTGGGCCAAAAAAACGTGTTTTAGCCTTTTTTTTGCCTGAAAATTGAAATTTTTCTAGCACAGTACAAATCGACTTTTTGGGCCAAAAAAACGTGTTTTAGCCTTTTTTTTGCCTGAAAATTGAAATTTTTCTAGCACAGTACAAATCGACTTTTTGGGCCAAAAAAACGTGTTTTAGCATTTTTTTTGCCTGAAAATTGAAATTTTTCTAGCACAGTACAAATCGACTTTTTGGGCCAAAAAAACGTGTTTTAGCATTTTTTTTGCATGAAAATTGAAATTTTTCTAGCACAGTACAAATCGACTTTTTGGGCCAAAAAAACGTGTTTTAGCATTTTTTTTGCCTGAAAATTGAAATTTTTCTAGCACAGTACAAATCGACTTTCTGGGCCAAAAAAACGTGTTTTAGCATTTTTTTTGCCTGAAAATTGAAATTTTTCTAGCACAGTACAAATCGACTTTTTGGGCCAAAAAAACGTGTTTTAGCCTTTTTTTTGCCTGAAAATTGAAATTTTTCTAGCACAGTACAAATCGACTTTTTGGGCCAAAAAAACGTGTTTTAGCATTTTTTTTGCCTGAAAATTGAAATTATTCTAGCACAGTACAAATCGACTTTTTGGGCCAAAAAAAACGTGTTTTAGCATTTTTTTTGCCTGAAAATTGAAATTTTTCTAGCACAGTACAAATCGACTTTTTGGGCCCAAAAAAAGTGTTTTAGCATTTTTTTTGCCTGAAAATTGAAATTTTTCTAGCACAGTACAAATCGACTTTTTGGGCCAAAAAAACGTGTTTTAGCATTTTTTTGCCTGAAAATTGAAATTTTTCTAGCACAGTACAAATCGACTTTTTGGGCCAAAAAAACGTGTTTTAGCATTTTTTTTGCCTGAAAATTGAAATTTTTCTAGCACAGTACAAATCGACTTGTTGGGCCAAAAAAACGTGTTTTAGCATTTTTTTTGCCTGAAAATTGAAATTTTTCTAGCACAGTACAAATCGACTTTTTGGGCCAAAAAAACGTGTTTTAGCATTTTTTTTGCCTGAAAATTGAAATTTTTCTAGCACAGTACAAATCGACTTTTTGGGCCAAAAAAACGTGTTTTAGCATTTTTTTTTGCCTGAAAATTGAAATTTTTCTAGCACAGTACAAATCGACTTTTTGGGCCAAAAAAACGTGTTTTAGCATTTTTTTTGCCTGAAAATTGAAATTTTTCTAGCACAGTACAAATCGACTTTCTGGGCCAAAAAAACGTGTTTTAGCATTTTTTTGGCCTGAAAATTGAAATTTTTCTAGCACAGTACAAATCGACTTTTGGGCCAAAAAAACGTGTTTTAGCCTTTTTTTGCCTGAAAATTGAAATTTTTCTAGCACAGTACAAATCGACTTTTTGGGCCAAAAAAACGTGTTTTAGCATTTTTTTTGCCAGAAAATTGAAATTTTTCTAGCACAGTACAAATCGACTTGTTGGGCCAAAAAAACGTGTTTTAGCATTTTTTTTGCCTGAAAATTGAATTTTTTCTAGCACAGTACAAATCGACTTTTTGGGCCAAAAAAACGTGTTTTAGCATTTTTTTTGCCTGAAAATTGAAATTTTTCTAGCACAGTACAAATCGACTTTTTGGGCCAAAAAAAACGTGTTTTAGCATTTTTTTTGCCTGAAAATTGAAATTTTTCTAGCACAGTACAAATCGACTTTTTGTGCCAAAAAAACGTGTTTTAGCATTTTTTTTGCCTGAAAATTGAAATTTTTCTAGCACAGTACAAATCGACTTTTTGGGCCAAAAAAACGTGTTTTAGCATTTTTTTTGCCTGAAAATTGAAATTTTTCTAGCACAGTACAAATCGACTTTTTGGGCCAAAAAAACGTGTTTTAGCATTTTTTTTGCCTGAAAATTGAAATTTTTCTAGCACAGTACAAATCGACTTTTTGGGCCAAAAAAACGTGTTTAGCATTTTTTTTGCCTGAAAATTGAAATTTTCTAGCACAGTACAAATCGACTTTTAGGGCCAAAAAAACGTGTTTTTAGCATTTTTTTTGCCTGAAAATTGAAATTTTTCTAGCACAGTACAAATCGACTTTCTGGGCCAAAAAACGTGTTTTAGCATTTTTTTTGCCTGAAAATTGAAATTTTTCTAGCACAGTACAAATCGACTTTTTGGGCCAAAAAAACGTGTTTTAGCATTTTTTTTGCCAGAAAATTGAAATTTTTCTAGCACAGTACAAATCGACTTTTTGGGCCAAAAAAACGTGTTTTAGCATTTTTTTTGCCTGAAAATTGAATTTTTTCTAGAACAGTACAAATCGACTTTTTGGGCCAAAAAAACGTGTTTTAGCATTTTTTTTGCCTGAAAATTGAAATTTTTCTAGCACAGTACAAATCGACTTTTTGGGCCAAAAAAACGTGTTTTAGCATTTTTTTTGCCTGAAAATTGAAATTTTTCTAGCACAGTACAAATCGACTTTTTGGGCCAAAAAAACGTGTTTTAGCATTTTTTTTGCCTGAAAATTGAAATTTTTCTAGCACAGTACAAATCGACTTTTTGGGCCAAAAAAACGTGTTTTAGCATTTTTTTTGCATGAAAATTGAAATTTTTCTAGCACAGTACAAATCGACTTTTTGGGCCAAAAAAACGTGTTTTAGCATTTTTTTTGCCTGAAAATTGAAATTTTTCTAGCACAGTACAAATCGACTTTCTGGCCAAAAAAACGTGTTTTAGCATTTTTTTTGCCTGAAAATTGAAATTTTTCTAGCACAGTACAAATCGACTTTTTGGGCCAAAAAAACGTGTTTTAGCCTTTTTTTTGCCTGAAAATTGAAATTTTTCTAGCACAGTACAAATCGACTTTTTGGGCCAAAAAAACGTGTTTTAGCATTTTTTTTGCCTGAAAATTGAAATTATTCTAGCACAGTACAAATCGACTTTTTGGGCCAAAAAAACGTGTTTTAGCATTTTTTTTGCCTGAAAATTGAAATTTTTCTAGCACAGTACAAATCGACTTTTTGGGCCCAAAAAAAGTGTTTTAGCATTTTTTTTGCCTGAAAATTGAAATTTTTCTAGCACAGTACAAATCGACTTTTTGGGCCAAAAAAACGTGTTTTAGCATTTTTTTTGCCTGAAAATTGAAATTTTTCTAGCACAGTACAAATCGACTTTTTGGGCCAAAAAAACGTGTTTTAGCATTTTTTTTGCCTGAAAATTGAAATTTTTCTAGCACAGTACAAATCGACTTGTTGGGCCAAAAAAACGTGTTTTAGCATTTTTTTTGCCTGAAAATTGAAATTTTTCTAGCACAGTACAAATCGACTTTTTGGGCCAAAAAAACGTGTTTTAGCATTTTTTTTGCCTGAAAATTGAAATTTTTCTAGCACAGTACAAATCGACTTTTTGGGCCAAAAAAACGTGTTTTAGCATTTTTTTTGCCTGAAAATTGAAATTTTTCTAGCACAGTACAAATCGACTTTTTGGGCCAAAAAAACGTGTTTTAGCATTTTTTTTGCCTGAAAATTGAAATTTTTCTAGCACAGTACAAATCGACTTTCTGGGCCAAAAAAACGTGTTTTAGCATTTTTTTGGCCTGAAAATTGAAATTTTTCTAGCACAGTACAAATCGACTTTTTGGGCCAAAAAAACGTGTTTTAGCCTTTTTTTTGCCTGAAAATTGAAATTTTTCTAGCACAGTACAAATCGACTTTTTGGGCCAAAAAAACGTGTTTTAGCATTTTTTTTGCCAGAAAATTGAAATTTTTCTAGCACAGTACAAATCGACTTGTTGGGCCAAAAAAACGTGTTTTAGCATTTTTTTTGCCTGAAAATTGAATTTTTTCTAGCACAGTACAAATCGACTTTTTGGGCCAAAAAAACGTGTTTTAGCATTTTTTTTGCCTGAAAATTGAAATTTTTCTAGCACAGTACAAATCGACTTTTTGGGCCAAAAAAAACGTGTTTTAGCATTTTTTTTGCCTGAAAATTGAAATTTTTCTAGCACAGTACAAATCGACTTTTTGTGCCAAAAAAACGTGTTTTAGCATTTTTTTTGCCTGAAAATTGAAATTTTTCTAGCACAGTACAAATCGACTTTTTGGGCCAAAAAAACGTGATTTAGCATTTTTTTTGCCTGAAAATTGAAATTTTTCTAGCACAGTACAAATCGACTTTTTGGGCCAAAAAAACGTGTTTTAGCATTTTTTTTGCCTGAAAATTGAAATTTTTCTAGCACAGTACAAATCGACTTTTTGGGCCCAAAAAAAGTGTTTTAGCATTTTTTTTGCCTGAAAATTGAAATTTTTCTAGCACAGTACAAATCGACTTTTTGGTCCAATAAAACGTGTTTTAGCATTTTTTTTGCCTGAAAATTGATATTTTTCTAGCACAGTACAAATCGACTTTTTGGGCCAAAAAAACGTGTTTTAGCATTTTTTTTGCCTGAAAAATGAAATTTTTCTAGCACAGTACAAATCGACTTGTTGGGCCAAAAAAACGTGTTTTAGCATTTTTTTTGCCTGAAAATTGAAATTTTTCTAGCACAGTACAAATCGACTTTTTGGGCCAAAAAAACGTGTTTTAGCATTTTTTTTGCCTGAAAATTGAAATTTTTCTAGCACAGTACATATCGACTTTTTGGGCCAAAAAAACGTGTTTTAGCATTTTTTTTGCCTGAAAATTGAAATTTTTCTAGCACAGTACAAATCGACTTTTTGGGCCAAAAAAACGTGTTTTAGCATTTTTTTTGCCTGAAAATTGAAATTTTTCTAGCACAGTACAAATCGACTTTCTGGGCCAAAAAAACGTGTTTTAGCATTTTTTCTGCCTGAAAATTGAAATTTTTCTAGCACAGTACAAATCGACTTTTTGGGCCAAAAAAACGTGTTTTAGCATTTTTTTTGCCTGAAAATTGAAATTTTTCTAGCACAGTACAAATCGACTTTTTGGGCCAAAAAACGTGTTTTAGCATTTTTTTTGCCAGAAAATTGAAATTTTTCTAGCACAGTACAAATCGACTTTTTGGGCCAAAAAAACGTGTTTTAGCATTTTTTTTGCCTGAAAATTGAATTTTTTCTAGCACAGTACAAATCGACTTTTTGGGCCAAAAAAACGTGTTTTAGCATTTTTTTTGCCTGAAAATTGAAATTTTTCTAGCACAGTACAAATCGACTTTTTGGGCCAAAAAAAAGTGTTTTAGCATTTTTTTTGCCTGAAAATTGAAATTTTTCTAGCACAGTACAAATCGACTTTTTGGGCCAAAAAAACATGTTTTAGCATTTTTTTTGCCTGAAAATTGAAATTTTTCTAGCACAGTACAAATCGACTTTTTGGGCCAAAAAAAACGTGTTTTAGCATTTTTTTTGCCTGAAAATTGAAATTTTTCTAGCACAGTACAAATCGACTTTTTGGGCCAAAAAAACGTGTTTTAGCATTTTTTTTGCCTGAAAATTGAAATTTTTCTAGCACAGTACAAATCGACTTTTTGGGCCAAAAAAACGTGTTTTAGCATTTTTTTTGCCTGAAAATTGAAATTTTTCTAGCACAGTACAAATCGACTTTCTGGGCCAAAAAAACGTGTTTTAGCATTTTTTTGGCCTGAAAATTGAAATTTTCTAGCACAGTACAAATCGACTTTTTGGGCCAAAAAAACGTGTTTTAGCCTTTTTTTTGCCTGAAAATTGAAATTTTTCTAGGACAGTACAAATCGACTTTTTGGGCCAAAAAAACGTGTTTTAGCATTTTTTTTGCCAGAAAATTGAAATTTTTCTAGCACAGTACAAATCGACTTGTTGGGCCAAAAAAACGTGTTTTAGCATTTTTTTTGCCTGAAAATTGAATTTTTTCTAGCACAGTACAAATCGACTTTTTGGGCCAAAAAAACGTGTTTTAGCATTTTTTTTGCCTGAAAATTGAAATTTTTCTAGCACAGTACAAATCGACTTTTTGGGCCCAAAAAAAATGTGTTTTAGCATTTTTTTTGCCTGAAAATTGAAATTTTTCTAGCACAGTACAAATCGACTTTTTGGGCCAAAAAACGTGTTTTAGCATTTTTTTTGCCTGAAAATTGAAATTTTTCTAGCACAGTACAAATCGACTTTTTGGGCCAAAAAAACGTGTTTTAGCATTTATTTTGCCTGAAAATTGAAATTTTTCTAGCACAGTACAAATCGACTTTTTGGGCCAAAAAAACGTGTTTTAGCATTTTTTTTGCCTGAAAATTGAAATTTTTTCTAGCACAGTACAAATCGACTTTCTGGGCCAAAAAAACGTGTTTTAGCATTTTTTTGGCCTGAAAATTGAAATTTTTCTAGCACAGTACAAATCGACTTTTTGGGCCAAAAAAACGTGTTTTAGCCTTTTTTTGCCTGAAAATTGAAATTTTTCTAGGACAGTACAAATCGACTTTTTGGGCCAAAAAAACGTGTTTTAGCATTTTTTTTTGCCAGAAAATTGAAATTTTTCTAGCACAGTACAAATCGACTTGTTGGGCCAAAAAAACGTGTTTTAGCATTTTTTTTGCCTGAAAATTGATTTTTTCTAGCACAGTACAAATCGACTTTTTGGGCCAAAAAAACGTGTTTTAGCATTTTTTTTGCCTGAAAATTGAAATTTTTCTAGCACAGTACAAATCGACTTTTTGGGCCCAAAAAAAATGTGTTTTAGCATTTTTTTTGCCTGAAAATTGAAATTTTTCTAGCACAGTACAAATCGACTTTTTGGGCCAAAAAAACGTGTTTTAGCATTTTTTTTGCCTGAAAATTGAAATTTTTCTAGCACAGTACAAATCGACTTTTTGGGCCAAAAAACGTGTTTTAGCATTTTTTTTGCCTGAAAATTGAAATTTTTCTAGCACAGTACAAATCGACTTTTTGGGCCAAAAAAACGTGTTTTAGCATTTTTTTGCCTGAAAATTGAATTTTTCTAGCACAGTACAAATCGACTTTTTGGGCCAAAAAAACGTGTTTTAGCATTTTTTTTGCCTGAAAATTGAAATTTTTCTAGCACAGTACAAATCGACTTTTTGGGCCAAAAAAACGTGTTTTAGCATTTTTTTTGCCTGAAAATTGATATTTTTCTAGCACAGTACAAATCGACTTTTTGGGCCAAAAAAACGTGTTTTAGCATTTTTTTTGCCTGAAAAATGAAATTTTTCTAGCACAGTACAAATCGACTTTTTGGGCCAAAAAACGTGTTTTAGCATTTTTTTTGCCTGAAAATTGAAATTTTTCTAGCACAGTACAAATCGACTTTTTGGGCCAAAAAAACGTGTTTTAGCATTTTTTTTTGCCTGAAAATTGAAATTTTTCTAGCACAGTACAAATCGACTTTTTGGGCCAAAAAAACGTGTTTTAGCATTTTTTTTGCCTGAAAATTGAAATTTTTCTAGCACAGTACAAATCGACTTTTTGGGCCAAAAAAACGTGTTTTAGCATTTTTTTTGCCTGAAAATTGAAATTTTTCTAGCACAGTACAATTCGACTTGTTGGGCCAAAAAAACGTGTTTTAGCATTTTTTTGCCTGAAAATTGAATTTTTCTAGCACAGTACAAATCGACTTTTTGGGCCAAAAAAACGTGTTTTAGCATTTTTTTTGCCTGAAAATTGAAATTTTTCTAGCACAGTACAAATCGACTTTTTGGGCCAAAAAAACGTGTTTTAGCATTTTTTTTGCCTGAAAATTGAAATTTTTCTAGCACAGTACAAATCGACTTTTTGGGCCAAAAAAACGTGTTTTAGCATTTTTTTTGCCTGAAAATTGAAATTTTTCTAGCACAGTACAAATCGACTTTTTGGGCCAAAAAAACGTGTTTTAGCATTTTTTTTGCCTGAAAATTGAAATTTTTCTAGCACAGTACAAATCGACTTTTTGGGCCAAAAAAACGTGTTTTAGCATTTTTTTTGCATGAAAATTGAAATTTTTCTAGCAAAGTACAAATCGACTTTTTGGGCCCAAAAAAAGTGTTTTAGCATTTTTTTTGCCTGAAAATTGAAATTTTCTAGCACAGTACAAATCGACTTTTTGGGCCAAAAAAACGTGTTTTAGCTTTTTTTTTTGCCTGAAAATTGATATTTTTCTAGCACAGTACAAATCGACTTTTTTGGGCAAAAAAAC
>JAWZYT010001841.1:265000-272500 GCA_034508575.1 Petrolisthes manimaculis | reverse complement strand
ACTGACGAAGAGGCTGTAGGCGAAGAGGAAGTAATTCAAATGATGAAAAAATGTTGGGCCGAAGAGTGTATGGAGAGACCTGACTTCCACCAGCTTAAATCTATCATACGTCGATTAAATAAGTAAGTGGTTTGTATGTGTGTGTGTGTCTGTGTCTGTGTTGTCTGTGTGTGTGTTGTGTGTGTGAAAAGGCCTGACTGACTTCCACCAATCTTAAATCCATCATACGTTGATTAAATAAGTAAGTGAGTGGTGTGTGTGTCTGTCCTGTGTGTGTGTCTGTGTTGTGTGTTGTGTGTGTGTGTGTTGAGTAGTTTTACATCAACACATCTTTCCCCTCACCAGTGTGTTGTTTGGTAGTTAAGATGTGTGTTGGGTAGTTAAGATGTGTGTTGTTTGGTAGTTAAGATGTATGTTAACAGTTACGCCATCTGCACATACCCCTCCAATTTAAAGGGGTGCGGGAGTAGGGGACAGGCTTGGGGGAAGGTTTGGGGGGTGCGGGAATAGGGAGACAGGCTTGGGGGAAGGTTTGGGGGGTGCGGGAATAAGGAGACAGGCTTGGGGGAAGGTTTGGGGGGTGCGGGAATAGGGAGACAGGCTTGGGGTGGGGGGTGTGGGGTGTGGAAATAAGGGGACAGGCTTGGGATGAGTAGAATGTCTGTCCCTTATTCCCGCACCCCTTTAACCCCCCCACAAGCCTGTCCCCTTTCCCACACACACATCCTAAGTAGTTCCATATTATACTATAAATAATTTGAAGAGGCTTACATGATCTATAGAAAGTTAGCTCGTCTTATAAAAGGACAGAGTTAACTAGATGAGTGTCCCAAAGTTACTCTGACTGACTTAGGAAAACAGGTAAAGAAAATAATAACAACAACAACAACAACAATAAATAACAATACATTGATAATATACATACATACATACCGTCACCTAAAAGGAAAAATATTGAGGTACTGTATTATATATATCAACGAATATAATAATAATAATAAAAGATGATCACTTTGTTAGCCAGAGTTAAAACGAGAAATATTTAGCCGGTGTTTTTGAAGAAGGTAGGGATGGCGGATTGTGGCTCCCTCTTATTTAACACGAGTGCAAAAACACACATTCACACTTGCCCACTTCAGAACATTGCAAAAACACACATTCACACTTCCCCCCCACTTCAGAACATTGCAAAAACACACATTCACACTTGCCCACTTCAGAACATTGCAAAAACACACATTCACATTTCACCATTTCAGAATATTGCAAAAACACACATTCACACATCCACACTTCAGAACATTGCAAAAACACACAATAACACATCAACACTTAATAATTACCTTGCTGTAAAAGGACAACAACAACAACAACAACAACAAAAACACTATAAAAACAATAATTCAGCAGTTTAGGGTCATACAAAAACACACCCTCACACAACAACAACAACAACAACACATCACAACACTGCAAGAACATACAACAACATCAGCAATCCCACCTCACCCACTTCTCAGAGCCCAAGGAATCTGTGGTTTAAGAAAATGGGGTCGTTTAGTTCCTTCTTTTTCAACTCGATTACACAAAGAAGGAGGAATATTCACTCTTTATCAGCGTTCTAGGAAATCAATACGTATGTCCTGTTGGCTGCTTTGATTAAACCTTTTAGTATTATCGTAGCTGCCGTGGCTGGACGTAGTTTAAGGTATTATTGGAATAAGTTAAAAAGAAGTGGAGGTCAGAGTATTATCTTACATCACCTCACGACACACGGATGGAATTACTTCATACTGTACGCTATTGTGGCGTGTGCTGTGTGTTTATACATGTACTGTTACCACGTCACCACCACCCCGATCATGGAACGTCGTCGATTGTAGGTTTTCACTAACGAACAAATGGCCACCGTCGCTCAGCTCACCTACAACGAGGAAATGGATAAATACGGAGACTTGGTGCTTCCCAACTCACATCCATACTCCAAGCAGGTCACTAGAGTCTGTATGCAACTACTATAGGCCAATAGAGATATCCCACAACTGGCCTTATCCACACCTTGGACTATTAAAGTACTGGATGTTGATGAGGTGAATTGTTAGGTCCTGGACAGTGGTGATATAATCGTGTATAGAGGCCTCATGGATATCTTTAAGAATGATGATCAAGTGGCGACAATCATAGCCCACGAACTCAGTCACGTAGTCATGGAACACAGCTCTGAGATCCTGAGCCTCGCCTGTCTCCTGGACCTACTCATCCTGCCCTCTATGATCTCTCTCCATGCCTATGTACCCAGGTTTCTCGTGGCCCTATTGATGCAGTGGGTCGTCAATGTGGTCGTGTCCCTCACCGTAAAATTCCCCGAGAGGAGGAAGGCCGAGTCGGAGTCTGACATGGTGGGTTTGTACTTGGCCGCCCGGGCTTGCTTTGACGTCCGTGAGGCTTGCTCTTTCTACCAAATGCTCAGTGAGACGGAAGGCCTACGTGATCTGGAGTAGGCCATTCCCTCGTGGCTGTCTACCCATCCCTCAGATATGGAAAGACTCCGGGTAATGAATAAACACATGGAAGATATTATAATTTTCAGGGAGAAGGACTGTAATTGCCCGCCACTCCAACCAAGAGATCCCAGACAGAGGTGAGGGTTGCAACCTTAATTAAGTGTCCCAAAGAAGATGCAAAGGAAAATGATACAGCAACACTTGATTGATTAAAGTGGAAATATGAAACAATAAACAAAACTTGATTACATTGAACTGACAACAACAACAACAACAATAATAATAATAATATCATGAATAAGAAATGGAAAAATAAACAAACAAAACTTGATTACATTGAACTGACAACGACAACAACAACAACAACAATAATAAATGGAATAAGAAATGAAAAAATAAACTCAACAGGGAAAAAAATTAATATCACGATGAAAAAAGAATTGGAAAATGAAGTGTCAAAAATAAATATTTTATATAATGTTTACAAAAGAAATGGGAAGGTGAAGTAAAAAAAAAAATAATAATAATAAATAATAATAATGATGATCAAAATATCACCGAAAAAATAAATGAAAAAAATAAATAATAAAAATAATATCACGTGTTTTAATTATTGTTTTCCATATATGTAATAATAATAAAATAAATTACGTAACTGACATGTTAATTTAAGATTAGGTACTGGAAGGATGTAAGAATTGGGTCTGGAACATTACACACACACACACACACACACACACACTAGCCTAAACCCCATCTGATTCCAATTCCATTATCTGCACTCTGGAAACTCACACACACACACACAGTCTCTCTCTCTCTCTCTCTCTCTCTCTCTCTCTCTCTCTCTCTCTCTCACACACACACACACACACACACACACACACACACACACACACACACACACACACACACACACACACACAGTCTCTCTCTCTCCCCACTTAGCCTACACAGTTTCTCTCTCCCTCTCTTCCCTTCCTTTAGATACAACACCAACTAAGCAATAATCATCACTCTCTCTCTCTCCCCAACTCATTCTCTCTCTCCCTCTCTTCCCTTCCTTTAGATACAACAATAACAACACCAACTAAGCAATAATCACTCTCTCTCCTTCCCTACAGAGACAACGAATCGGGCAATATCTTAGACAACCTGTTATCTCGTATGGAACAGTATGCCAATAATTTAGAGGCATTAGTACAAGAGAGAACAGCAGATTACCTGGACGAAAAAAGACGCTGTGAGGAACTGCTTTATCAACTTCTGCCTAAGTATGTGGACTGTGGTTGTGTGTGTGTGTTTTCTCTTTGTGTGTATGTGTGTGTGTGTGTTTTCTCTGTGTGTGTGTGTGCTCTCCTGTCTACGTAAGGGCTGTGGTTGTGTGTGTGTGTGTTTGATTTCTCTTTGTGTGTGTGTGTGTGCTTTTGTGTTTTTTCTTTGTGTGTGTGTGTGTTTTTTCTCTTTGTCAATAAATAATGTACTTATATAAATTAATTCTAAGTAAAAAAGGTGGATTAATATAAGAAAACATTTTTGCAATACAAATATTTTCAAACAACAACAAAAAACACACTTAAAGTAGAAAATAGGATGTGGATATTTTACTGTGACGGATACAAGTGTGGTCTTCTTTGAATGTAAACATGGACAATAAAATCAAGCCTATATAATTACTCACGAAAAATTCAATATTATCAGCACATTTTGCGAATTCTTTATCCATTTTATATTATAATTATGTAATTTCAACAAAAATAAATAGGTGTTAGTAATGATATTGTTTTGCTAGGCCGTTTTCATCTCACTTCCTTCTTACTCTCACCTCAACTCATCTCACTTCCTTTTTTCTCTCACCTCACCTTCACTTATTATCTCATCTCACCTTCACTTATCACGTCATTTCCTTCACCTCACCTTCACTTATCACCTCATTTCCTTCACCTCACCTTCACTTATCACCTCATTTCCTTCACCTCACCTTCACTTATCACCTCATTTCCTTCACCTCACCTTCACTTATCACCTCATTTCCTTCACCCCACCTCACCTCACCTCATCCCCACCCTCACCTCATCTCACCTCACCTCAGATCCGTGGCCAGTCAACTCATTAATGGAAAGAGTGTCGTAGCAGAGACATATGAGTGTGTAACTATATACTTCAGTGATATAGTTGGATTTACGTCACTCTCTGCTCAGTCCACACCAATGCAGGTTAGTTAATGGATTATGTATGTGTTTATAAGGATAGTCACTTGAATATGTATGTTTTTATATGAATATGTATGTTTTTATATGAATATGTATGTTTTTATATGAATAGGGATGTTTTTATATGAATAGGGATGTTTTTATATGAATAGGGATGTTTTTATAAGGATAGTTACTTGAATATGTAGGTTTTTATATGAATATGTAGGTTTTTATATGAATAGGGATGTTTTTATATGAATAGGGATGTTTTTATAAGGATAGTCATAGGAATAGGGATGTTTTTATAAGGTTAGTCACTTGATTACGTATGTTTTTATAATATGGATGTTTTTATATGAATAGGGATGTTTTTATAAGGATAGTCATAGGAATACGTATGTTTTTATATGAATAGGGATGTTTTTATAAGGTTAGTCATATAAATACGGATGTTTTATAAGGAATTTTTTGTAGTACTGTATATGGATATTTTATTGGGATTGTTTTACAGTATAAGTATAAGGATATTTGATGTGGATTTTTTATTACAGTATAAAGATATTTTATTTTTATTAGGATATTTTAATTGGATTTTTTTTATAAGGATAAGGATTATTTTTATAGTATAATGATATTTTATAAGTATAAGAATATTTTTTTTTTTTTATAAAGTTATTTTATAAGAATATTTTATTTTTATATGGATTTTTATACAGTTACTGTGTACTATAAAACAATTACTATTTACGTGTCAATTATGAACACCTCTAACTAACTAATAATTATAACAACACTAATATTTTTTTTTTATAACTAACTAACTAACTAAGTAATATTTTTTTGTGTGTTTTTACAGGTTGTGGATTTTCTCAATGAACTTTACACTAGATTTGATGACATTATTGAAAACTTTGATGTGTATAAGGTAAGTTTAGTAATAGTAGTAGTAGTAGTAGTAGTAAAGTAATTGAAGAGGGGACAGAATAGGCCTATGTTAATTTGAGAGGGACAGAATAGGCCTATGTTAATTTAGTTTACCAATATTGATAATACGTGACATTTTCCCCCCTTTAATAAAATAAATAAATAAATACAGAATAGGCCTATGTTGATTTAAAATTGTGTTTATTTAATTAATGGGTATGTAAGATATTTTTAACCCTTTAATAAAATACAAAATACATAAGTTGAGACGATAGGAGATACTTACAAGAATATTATATAGCCTTTTTAAGAATGCATGTGGCCAAATTATGACATTTTTTCCCGTAAATAAATACAAAATAATAGATTGAGAAGATAGGAGACGTTTACAAGAATATTATATGTTTACATGAATATTATATAGCCTTTTTAAGAATGCATGTGGCCAAGTTATGACATTTTTTTCCCCCTTAAATAAATACATAGATTGAGACGATAGGAGATGGTTACATGAATATTATGACATTGTTTTTCCTTAAATAAATACAAAATAATAGATTGAGAAGATAGGAGATACTTACATGAATATAATATAACCTGTGGCCAAGTTATGACATTGTTTTCCCTTAAATAAATACAAAATAATAGATTGAGACTATAGGAGACGTTTACATGAATATTATGACATTTTTTCCTTTAAATAAATACACACAGGTTGAGACGATAGGAGACCGTTACATGAATATTATGAAATTTTTCCTTTAAATAAACACACACAGATTGAGATGATAGGAGACCGTTACATGAATATTATATAACATGTAGCCAAGTTATGACATTTTTCCTTTAAATAAACACACAGGTTGAGACGATAGGTGATGCATACATGGTGGTGTCCGGTCTACCAGTGAGGAACGGAACTAAACATACCCGTGAGATAGCCAGCATGTCGTTGGCACTACTACGGGAAGTGGAGACATTCACGATAACACACCGGCCGGAGGAGAAACTCAAGTTGCGAATCGGTATGCATACGGGTCCCTGTGTGGCCGGTGTGGTGGGACTGAAGATGCCTCGCTACTGTCTCTTTGGTGATACTGTCAATACTGCCTCAAGAATGGAGAGTAATGGACAACGTAAGATTATACACCTATTTTTCGTATTAATATTGTTCTTTATTGTGGATGGAGAGTAATGGACAATGTAAGATTATATACCTTCTCTTTTTCGTATTAATTAATGTTATTCTTTATCTACAATGTAAGATTATACACCTTCTTGTATTAATATTGTTTTTATTTATTTATTGAGGAGGGAGAGTAATGGACAACGTAAGATTATACACCTTCTTTCTCGTATTAATATTGTTCTTTATAAACATAATGGCAACTAAAATAATAACAAATATACTGTACTATGTATGTATGTATGTATAATCTCTTACAGCTCTGTGTATGTATGTATGTTCTCTTACAGCTCTGTGTATGTATGTATGTTCTCTTACAGCTCTGTGTATGTATGTATAATCTCTTACAGCTCTGTGTATGTATGTATAATCTCTTACAGCTCTGAAGATACACGTGTCCCCCACCACTCAGAAAATGTTGGCAGAGAATTATCCTTCATTCATACTTGAACTAAGAGGCGAAGTGGATATGAAGGTAAGTAAAAAATAATTGTATCTCTCACTCACTCTCTCTGTTTATTTATTTACTCAGGAATTTGAGTAACTCATTTCACTCACTCTTTACTCAGGAATTTGGCTAACTCGTTTCACTTTACTCAGGAATTTGACTAACTCATTTCACTTATAATTATTTAATCATTAACTTGGGTAACTCACACCATCGTAAACACTATGCATGTTCTTGAATACC
>JAWZYT010001841.1:250000-260000 GCA_034508575.1 Petrolisthes manimaculis | reverse complement strand
GCCATCTAGTTCCAGTCCTCTAGTTCCAGTCCTCTAGTTCCAGTCCTCTTCTTCTTCGTGACATCCAAACTGTTGGAAGGAGAATAAGGTTGATATGGTCTGACTACTATAAACAATTTTGACTCCAGTAACTGTATGTAAATTCGTAATCCTAAATTCGTATCCACCAGGTCTTGACGTTTCGAAGCATTTGAACACACTAGTGAACCAATTATAATGTTGATCTTGTTTCATGTTTACTTAATACTCGATCAGTCTACTCGAATCAAGTCTATTTATTTATTTTGAATTAAGAGTATACACCTTACAAGAGACGAGTTTCAGCATTTGTAGATGGTAGTGAGTTTTGCAAGTGTATTTTTAGCTATACAATACATTATCTTTAGTTATATAATACATTATTTTTAGTTATCCAATATATAAGTTCTTGTTCACTTTTCATGTTGGTGTTTATGAAATCGATGGGAATTATTTTTTATTTCAGTGTTCTCTATCTATAGTAGTTTTCTCTATATATATTTTTTTTTATCTGTATATATATATATACACGATTCTGTACATTTATATATTTATCAGATCTATATCCATTATATATTTCAAAACTACAGTGATATTTTTTGCCAAACTATAATATTTGGATTACATCTTGGTACTTTCACCACCATTAATCAACTCTACAAAAAAAACACTTATTTTTAATTCGAAGAGCGTCCGGAAATCAACCACACATAAATTCACACAACATTTGTTTAAAAAAAAAAAAAACTAAAAACTTGAAAATAAATTTCTGGCATATCAAAGTAGTGACATGCTACTTCAATACAAGTGGACGGCTGAACCCTAACGCTCCCCCCCAGGACAACCCTGGACCCCCCCACGGGGCACGAAGGCCCCACGGGGGTCCATCAGGTGCCTATTGGGAACTGGCAGAGTTAATACCTTCCCCCCTTATAAATGCCATCGGGGGAGGGGGGGGGGGAGTAAGGACATACATCCCCCCCCCCCTACACACCAGTACTGTCCGCTAATATGTGCTGGACCATCTATCCCTGGGAATAGATGTGTACTGGTGTGTCCAGACCAATACATACATACATCCAGTACACACCTCATAACAAATCCCTCACCAGAGTTGAATGGCAGACTTCACACATTATACACTACATTGGAACTCCGCCTCTATAGGTGTAGGCCTACTGGGTGGGGGGAAATGAACAATACCAGGCGATTCCAAGTAGTGATGGGATTTACGGCTCCCATGAGTGAGCCGGCTCTTTTGACTCTTCAGTTTTGAGAGCCAGCTCTTAAATGGCTCTTTCGGCTCCCAAACCTAATGTACAGTCGGCAGCAGAAGTTCGCTGCAAGCCGACCCTTGTGGAGAGAGTCAGTTGGTCTGGCAATACTTTATAAAGAATAGTTGCCACCAGTACATTTAAATGCTGTTATTGGCGTGGTTTTATGATTATTATTTAAAGTCGAAGTGGCCTATGAAATAATATCCTCTGTTATTAATACCTGTAGTATATGAAAATGTAAACTCTTTCATGACAAAAGTTAAAAATGATATATGAGAATGATAATAGAATATTTTTTAATTTAACTATCTGCAAACTCGTTCCACCTTCTTTCCCTCCCCACCTGGAAGTATTCTTCACCCTCCTTTTCTCTCTCTCCTCCACCCCCTTTGTCTCTCTCCACCACCTCTCTCTCTATCTCTCTCTCTTGCTCTGGGAAGAGTCACAGTACTAAATTATATTTGATCATTAATGTTTCAAATAACCACAGGTCATCAATTATTGTCTTTTATCAGTCCCTGATCTCTCAGTCCCTGCTCTCCATCCCAAGTTTACATTATAAGGTGTGCAACCAGGTTATCACATTTGTTTGTTCATTTATTACATATACACATCATATTACACATGTCCTTCAGATTTAAAATAATGACCATTAATTATATAAGAAACTATTATATAATAATTTTGACTAATCAACAAAATAAAGTAGTAGCTCATATACAGGTTAATGAAGATGTCATTAACAATGAGGATATATAACTTTAAACGAAAATATTAAACAGTATAATGAATTATTCTATTCAGGAAAAGCACCAGGCTACAACTAACTACCGAAATCATTCAGTAGCCACTCCATCCACCGCCGTTTGCAATAACTTACTCAAGCCTGTCTGGCATAGAGGCAACTGTGTTGTAGATCACTTGTTGATTTTTTCGGAATAGTTCCCATTATATATATATATATAGTGATTAATTTGCATATATAGACCTAATAAGGTTATATAATAATTAAAACATTCACCGATTAGGTTTTTAACAGTAATTGTATAATATTTTACTTTAATTTTTCTTCTATAGAATTGCATTATTTTACAAAGCATAACATTATAAAATTGTTCGGGGTTTCATAAGTATTCACCTGCATGCTACCATATTTTAATTATTATATAACCTTATTAGGTCTATATATGCAAATTAATCACTATATATATATATATAATGGGAACTATTCCGAAAAAATCAACAAGTGATCTACAACACAGTTGCCTCTATGCCAGACAGGCTTGAGTAAGTTATTGCAAACGGCGGTGGATGGAGTGGCTACTGAATGATTTCGGTAGTTAGTTGTAGCCTGGTGCTTTTCCTGAATAGAATAATTCATTATACTGTTTAATATTTTCGTTTAAAGTTATATATCCTCATTGTTAATGACATCTTCATTAACCTGTATATGAGCTACTACTTTATTTTGTTGATTAGTCAAAATTATTATATAATAGTTTCTTATATAATTAATGGTCATTATTTTAAATCTGAAGGACATGTGTAATATGATGTGTATATGTAATAAATGAACAAACAAATGTGATAACCTGGTTGCACACCTTATAATGTAAACTTGGGATGGAGAGCAGGGACTGAGATATGAGGGACTGATAAAAGAAAATAATTGATGACCTGTGGTTATTTGAAACATTAATGATCAAATATAATTTAGTACTGTGACTCTTCCCAGTGCAAGAGAGAGAGATAGAGAGAGAGGTGGTGGAGAGAGACAAAGGGGGTGGAGGAGAGAGAGAAAAGGAGGGTGAAGAATACTTCCAGGTGGGGAGGGAAAGAAGGTGGAACGAGTTTGCAGATAGTTAAATTAAAAAATATTCTATTATCATTCTCATATATCATTTTTAACTTTTGTCATGAAAGAGTTTACATTTTCATATACTACAGGTATTAATAACAGAGGATATTATTTCATAGGCCACTTCGACTTTAAATAATAATCATAAAACCACGCCAATAACAGCATTTAAATGTACTGGTGGCAACTATTCTTTATAAAGTATTGCCAGACCAACTGACTCTCTCCACAAGGGTCGGCTTGCAGCGAACTTCTGCTGCCGACTGTACATAGCTCATTATATTCCTGTTAAAAAACTGAAACTCAAACAAAAAACTAAGTTTTTATTTATGAAGAAAAATAAAAAGAAAATGGACAGTAGCTTCTCATCCCAAAGGGAAACTGAAGTGTTTTTATTTTTAGCAATGAATGCTGTACCCATTAGAATACATAAAAAACAATGAAATAAAATAGGAGTCCTCACTGTAGGAAAAAATAGCCTGATACACGTATATTTATTTCAAATTTTCTAAATTCACAGAGAGCCAAAAGAGCCATTTGGCTGTTAAGCGAGAGCCGGCTCTTATCGTTCACTGCAAAGAGCCGACTCTTTGAACCGGATCGTTCACGAACGACCCATCACTAATTCGAAGCTTTCTGCTCCTCACACTCTGGTCAGAAATTATGTATCACGAGTGGACCTAACTGGGAAAGGACTATAACAAACTCTTAAACATTACAAAACTCTTAAACATTACAAAAAGTACATAATACTCACCACCAACATCATCCTCCTCTTCCTCTTCCTCCTCAGACTGAAGACACAAGTTGGGTATTGTTTTCAGCAGTGTGGTGTGTTCTGTTTGAGAGGTGTAGTAGACTCTTTCTTTATCTATCGATCACTTTATTCCACAGATTATTTTTGACGAGGTTTTTCATTTAATTATAACCTTAACCTTACTATAAAAAAAAATTATCCAATCCTAGCTTGCAATTGGAGCCTAGGTGTATTTTTAATGCTGGTCTCTGATTGGTCAATATCTCCAGGCAACCTCCGTTCACGCTTACCTTTCCCAAACCAAAACATTGCATTTCTCAGATGTACACTTTTTTTGTTTTTTCTTGGTGCCTCACTTATTTCGCTTAATATCTACTTGGTACTTAGGTAACCTGACAGAATAATGATAGAGGATTACTTTTATCGTGAAAAAAATATCCATATCATTAAAAATGTACGATTAAATACGAGTTGAAGTGAAACAAGTAGCTAAAAATGTTTATACATCTTTTCTTATATGCCGATATTTATTTATATATATTACGCTACCATGATTAAAAATGGGTGGATGATGTAGAGAAAATCCTCCTGCATGTCATGGTGGTATTAGATTGTAGATAAGACAGAAATTATTGCTGCAAACGTAATTTTAATGCCAAGATGTCAATGACGCTCTAATGTGAACCCTGTTTTCCCGCGCTCGTGTGTCAGTGTTGCCATTTCTGCTTGACATGATTTCCCTCAATTCAATATCAGAATTTCGCTTTTTACCTCAATTATTCCCCGTTTACTCCTGAACATTGATGGTCTTTTAGGTATTTCATCTGATAGAAATTTCCCCGTTTATTCTTGAACGAACTATATTATTTCCCTATGTGGATTTCTAAATTCCCTAAAACATAAATTTCCCTGCACCTGGCAACACTGGGTGCACATTAGAGCGTCATTGACATCTTGGCATTAAAATTACGTTTGCAGCAATAATTTCTGTCTTATCTACAATCTTATACCACCATGACATGCAGGAAGATTTTATCTACATCATCCACCCATTTTTAATCATGGTAGCGTAATATATATAAATAAATATCGGCATATAAGAAAAGATGTATAAACATTTTTTGCTACTCATTTCACTTCAACTCGTATTTAATCGTATATTTTTAATGATATGGATATTATTTTCACGATAAAAGTAATCCTCTATCATTATTCTGTCAGGTTACCTAAGTACAAAGAAGATATTAAGCGAAATAAGTGAGGCACCAAGAAAAAACAAAAAAGTGTACATCTGAGAAATGCAATGTTTTGGTTTGGGAAAGGTAAGCGTGAACGGAGGTTGCCTGGTGATATTGACCAATCAGAGACGAGCATTAAAAATACACCTAGGCTCCAATTGCAAGCTAGGAGCAACTAAATCCTCCAAACTATTCCAAGCAACAGGATACCATTAATTTTCTTCCTCTGGGTCCGTTTCCTGGCATACTTTGGAGGAATCAAGGCACTCCAATGTAACAAAAGCGAATTATCACCTTAACGTTGTGGGATTATTTTTTTCTTTTATTATTCACGAGTTAAAAAAATTACCACTTCACTCATTTTTTCACTTACATACTTTTTCCAACTTTAGTAAAAAAATTCACACATTTGTAAAACACTTAAGATTATTTTTCTGTATCTTAGGAATGAAGATTATATATATAAAAAAAAAAAAAAAAATTATAGAGGGATTTATAAATGCTACGTTTTGCATCTAAGGTCATTTTTTTTTCCTTTTTCAAACCATTTTTCAGTTCACAGGCAACACCGATTTTTTTTTTTAACATTTACTTTTTAACATTTCTTATGCAGTCATAGATGGCTTCAATTACTTTTCCAACTTTTTAACTATATATACACTTATACACTTTAAAACACTTATAACTAACTAACTAACTCCCTTTCTCTATATCTACACTTCCGGTAATCGCAAAATATTAAAGGCTTGCTCTTGGCCTGAAAAAAAAAAGAAAAAAAAAAAAAAACACTCACTACCAAATACACACGCAAATTATTATTATCCAACACGAAACACCACACACAGAGCAACAAGAATAAAATGGTATCTTAAGTTTCCACATTTACTAACAATTACACACGCAAATTATTATTATCCAACACGAAACACTAAGAATACACACCGAGCAAACCTGGACAACCTTTCACCTTCACTGCCAAAAGGAGACTGAGGTAAACCACACAATTCACTTCCCTCGTCACCTCGCCTCGGCTCCAATGTTGTTGTTGTTGTTGTTTTCTTGTTGTTTTCTAGTCACTGCTGTGGCTAGGTGGGACAGTGGCGCCTCTAGCGGACATGACCGGAATCAACACTTCAGTTAATTACCGTGTATTCATGAAACATCTTATTAGAGTTTCGACTTGCTCACTCGTGATATATAATTTCTGACCAGAGTGTGAGGAGCAGAAAGCTTCGAATCGCCTGGTATTGTTCATTTCCCCCCACCCAGTAAAGTCATGATGGTCTATAGCTGTTGGTGTGTGCAATTTTGGTTCATAAAATTAGCTCGCTTTTATTCACCAGGTTGTAGTAAAGTGATGGTCTAATGTATTGCAACACCTTCCAATGAGATGGCTTCGAAAAATGATCCGAAACTATAGCTGTTGGTGTGTGCAATTTTGGTTCATAAAATTAACTCAAATAGCTCGCTTTTATTCACCAGGTTGTAGTACATTAGACCATCACTTTACATTAGACGAATAAAATTTTAAGTTAAGGAGTGAACTTTAACTTTTATGAATATTTATTATTATTATTATTATTATTATTAATTGTGTGAAAAGTATGTTAGAGTGTAAAAACTATAAAATAAATCAAATAGGCCTAGTTGTTTGATATTTATAGACGTATGTTTGTGCTTCATTCGGTTATATTTACTGTATGTATGTGTGTGTGTATATATGTGTGTGGTTGTAGTAATTTGATTCTCATGGGTTCTGCCTACCTGTATGTATGTATGTATATGGTTGTATGTCTGTTGATTGACGCTACGGCACAATTAATAATAATAATAATAATAATAATAATAATAAAAAAAAAAATAACAACAACAACAACAACAACAACAACAACAACAATAATAATAATAATAATAATAATAATAATAATAATAATAATAATAATAATAATAATAATAATAATAATAATAATAATAATAAAAAAAAAAAAAATAATAATATTGATTGTCTCATTGGTAGTGTTTCGAAGCTGATTAAGATAACTGTCTGTTTTGTTATTAATTAAAGATCACAAAATCACTACTGTATGTTGTATCTATTACTTATAATTACTAGGGGTTGTTGATAGTGTAATAGTTAACATACTCACCTCGTAAGCATAAAAAAAGTAGTTAAAAGTAGTTAAAAGGAGTTAAAAGGAGTTAAAAGTAGTTAAAAGTAGTTAAAAGTAGTTAAAAGTAGTTAAAAGTAGTTAAAAGTAGTTAAAAGTTGTTAAAAGTAGTTAAAAGTTGTTAAAAGTAGTTAAAAGTAGTTAAAAGTAGTTAAAAAAAATTGAGGGCCCTTACTGGAGCTCTATGAATTCTCCAAACTACTCCAGGCAACAGATTCCCTATTAGAAACACTGAAGGGTTCTGTGGCCTGGATTATATTGGAGGATTCAATAATAATAATAATAATAATAATAATAATAATAATAATAATAATAATAATATATAATAATAATAATAATAGTTTTAGTTCTACTTTGCAAATACGATAATTATATATTTGTGCAAATATGAGTTCTAGTGAAGAAATTAAGTTAAAATTTTCTACATACTCTACAACCATTGTTTACTTACATAATTATATTAAAGTAGTGATTGGGTCCATTGTTTACTTCATTGGTGGTCTGTTGTTTACTCTATGGTTCTCTATTGTTTACATATTGGTTCATTGTTTACATCTTGATCTGTTGTTTACATCTCGGTCCATTGTTTACATCTCGGTCCATTGTTTACAATAAAATTTCAGTGGTTCCCAAACTGGGGGCCATGGCCCCCTGGGGGGCCATATAGAAGAATTTAGGGGGCCATAATCTGAGGCTATGCATAAATATAACCAAAGGAGTTTAACGGGTTGGTAGCCAGTGGAGGGAACTTACAGGAGTTTAACGGGTAGGTAGCCAGTGGAGGGAACTTACAGGAGTTTAACGGGTAGGTAGCCAGTGGAGGGAACTTAAAGGAGTTTAACGGGTAGGTAGCCAGTGGAGGGAACTTACAGGTTTGTACAATGCCTTACTGCCAGACACATGAATAATACGTCCTTTTTAATATGATTCTGTGTGGGGATGTATTAGGGAAGCAAGATCATTTTAACTCAACATAATTCTAATCTAAGGCTTCCTAAGCTGTGTATTCTGTATGATAACCACCTGGGTTTGAATCTTACGTATCAGCAAGGATGTTCATATTATTCAGTTAACGGGTTAGGGTTGTAGGGGGGGGGGGGGGCATGGACAAGGATCATGTATGAAAAGTGGGGGTAACGACCAGAAAAAGTTTGGGAACCACTGGAACTTTACATAGTGGTGACATACACATCATCACCAACCCTAAGTATACCAGGAAGGTCCAAACCCAAGTTGATTCCAAGCATAGGTGTTGTGGGGTCAGCCTTATCAAAACATCTATATCTGTAAAGAAATAAAAATATAAATAAAATACCCTTATTAAAACATCTATATCTCTAACACAATCAAAATATACATCTATATCTGTAAATAAATAAAAATATAATAAATAAAATAGCCTTATCAAAACATATACATCTGTAAATATAAATAAATATATGTAAAAGATGGTTTGTCCTTATTAAAATATCTATATCTGTAAATAAATAAAAATACTCTATAAATAAAATAGCCTTATCAAAACATTTGTAAATAAATAAAAATATAAATAAAATACCCTTATTAAATCATCTGTAAATAAATAAAAATATAAATAAAAGATCCTTATTAAATCATCTATATCTGTAAATAAATAAAAATATAAATAAAAGTCTGTAAATAAATAAAAATATAATAAATAAAATAGCCTTATCAAAACATCTGTATCTGTAAATAAATAAAAATATAAATAAAAGTCTGTAAATAAATAAAAATATAAATAAAATAGCCTTATCAAATCATCTGTAAATAAATAAAAATATCAATAAAATATCCTTATTAAATCATATATATCTGTAAATATAAATAAATATATGTAAAAGATCCTTATTAAATCATCTATATCTGTAAATAAATAAAAATATAAATAAAATAGCCTTATCAAATCATCTGTATCTGTAAATAAATAAAAATACTGTATAAATAAAATATCCTTATTAAAACATCTGTAAATAAATAAAAATATCAATAAAATAGCCTTATCAAAACATCTATATCTGTAAATAAATAAATATATGTAAAAGATAAGTTTGTCCTTATTAAAATATCTACTGTATAATTATCTATAACACAATAAATAAATAAATAAATAAATAAATAAATAAATAAATAAATGAATGAATGAAGCACTTAAATAAACAAATCACTTATACAATAAATAAAATACGATAAATAAATGAATCACTTATATAATAAATAGAAAATAATATTCCTCACTTCCTTATATTATATTAAAGTAGATAGATAGATAGACAGATAAGAGATAGATAGAAATAGAGACAGATAGAAAGATATAGATAGATAGATTGATAGACAGATATGAGATAGATAGAAATAGAGACAGATAGAGATAGATAGAAATAGATATAGATATAAAAATATAGATAGAAATAGAGACAGATAGAGATAGATAGAAATAGAGACAGATAGAGATAGACAGAAAGATATAGATAGAAATAGAGACAGATAGAGATAGATAGAAAGATATAGATAGAAATAGAGACAGATAGAGATAGATAAAAATAGATATAGATATAAAGATATAGATAGAAATAGATATAGATATAAAGATATAGATAGAAATAGAGATATATATAAAGATATAGATATAAAGATATAGATAGAAATAGAGATAGATATAAAGA
>JAWZYT010001841.1:242500-247500 GCA_034508575.1 Petrolisthes manimaculis | reverse complement strand
ACACACATATACACACATACACATATATACTCTCTCCTCTATAAGGCACCTGCCAGCACACACACACACACACACAGACACATACACACACACACATATACACTCTCCTCTATAAAGCACCTGCCAACACACACACACACATATACACTCTCCTCTCTTTTTATGCAAGTTTAAATTATGCAAATTTGAAATAGTGCGTATCATGAAAAAAATTAAATCAATGCAATTTACACAAACTCTTAAAATAACAGGAACCATTAGGCTCCATTTTCAAGTTAAAGTACCATTATTTCTTATGGAAATGTACAATTTAATTTATGCAAAATTCAGAGAGACAGAGAGAGACAGAGAGAGACAGAGAGAGACAGAGAAAGACAGAGAAAGACAGAGAGAGACAGAGAGAGACAGAGAAAGACAGAGAGAGACAGAGAGAGACAGAGAGAGACAGAGAGAGACAGAGAGAGACAGAGAAAGACAGAGAGAGACAGAGAGAGACAGAGAGAGACAGAGACAGCAAGAATATAATACTCCCAATCACCTGTCTTTCATGCGACCACTTCCGAACGCATTCTCCTCGACCCACGCCTCTTGGACCAGCGTAGGTGAGGCGGATTTGACCAGGTAGACACACAGGCGAGACACACGACCCACTCGCTCCCACTTCATGTTACGCACTTCATCCAAACTCCTGGTGGAAGAATGGGGGGGGAGAGAGGGTGTGAGAGGGTGTAGAAGGGGGGGGAGAGGGTGTAGAAGGGGGGAGGGAGGGTGTGAAAGAGGGAAATAGGGTGCAGGGTGTGAAAGGAGGGAAATAGGGAGGGGGAGAAGGGGGTAGAAAAAAAAAAAAAAAAGAGGTGATGTTTATTTTTTTATGTAGAAAAAAAGAAGTGATATTCTTAGCTAAAAAAAAAAAAAAAAAGTGATATTATTCCCTAAAGAAAAAAAAAAAAAAAAAAAAGGTGTTTGTTGTACTGTGCAAAAAAAAAAAAAGGAAAAAAAAGAGGTGATGTACTTCGCTCAAAAAAAAAAAAAAAAAAAAAAAGTGATATCTTCGCTAAAAAAAAAAAAAAAAAAAATTAAATACAAAAAAATAGATCTTGGGAGACTGACTGAATGCGTTGGACTACAGGTGGTCGTTGGGGCGGCTTCCTCCTGCTGCTGGTGGTGCTACGGTATATCCAGTAGACAAGGACACTACCAACGGCTATCAAGGAAGTTGTTATATATATCTTCTTTGTCGACTTCATCACACGTCAATACTGTATACAAACACCTGTAAACAAATAAATATATAGTACACAATACATGTAAACAAATAAATATCTAGTACACAAATAAATATATAGTACACAAATACCTGTAAACAAATAAATATATAGTACACAAACACTTGTAAACAAATAAATATCTAGTACACAAATAAATATATAATACACAAACACCTGTATACAAATAAATATATAGTACACAAACACCTGTAAACAAATAAATATATAGTACACAATACCTGTAAACAAATAAATATATAGTACACAAATAAATATATACTACACAATACCTGTAAAGGTAAATTTTTACAAGTTGCCACCTAACTTGGGCAGACTACCTGGACCTAACCTGTGCAGACTACCTGGACCTAAGCAGGAAAAAATATACAGTAGAAATTAGTCAGACCTGACCTAACCTGACCTAACCTAATCTGGACTGGGACAGACTACCGGGACCTAACCTGAACAGACTACCGGGACCTAACCTGGACAGACTACAGGGACCTAACCTAACCTAATCTGGACTGGGGCAGACTACCGGGACCTAACCTGTGCAGACTACTGGGACCTAACTGGGGCAGACTACTGGGACCTAATAACTATAAGAGGTAACTACTATTATTTAACATTTACACAAGAAATGGTTTATAGAAAAGTGGTTTGTAATAATGAAATATAAACACTGATAATAATAACATTTTTAAAATCGAATTGTGGCAACTTGTAAAAATATTCCGTTTTTATTTCTACCAATATTTACCAACAATTTACCTTAAATTTTTGGAGTGATTTCGTTATTTATCGTTATTTATTTTGGAGTGATTTCGTTATTTATCGTTATTTATCGTTATTTATTTTGGAGTGATTTCGTTATTTATCGTTATTTATCTAACTTAAAATAGGCCCATTACTATTTTCGAACATCTCTTATAATTACAGTAGGTTAGATAGAAATAAAATTAAATTACGAACTTTATGCGAATAGAAAATGACAATATAGTTGATAATAATTACCCTTTTATTATTATTATTATTATTAAGATTATCTATTGTTATCACTACTATCTTTTATTTATCTATCTATCTATCTTTCTATTATCTATCTATCTATGCATAATATAAAATAATATACTCGATAATAATAATAATATATAATTACCTTTTAAGCTGTTCAATGTATGTATGTTCACTTTAACTGAATTAGGCCTATCTATTTTTATCACCATTATCTATTTATTATCTATTTATCTTTATCTTCTTTTATAAGTAACAAGTAAGTAAGTAAGTATGCAAATTAGAATGCAATATTTGTTTTATTATCTTCATATCAATCACAATTTTCATTATATTTTATTTGTGTTTTTATCATAGCAAAAAATAGTGCAAATAAGTTGTATTTATATTTATATATGAAGTTTTATTAATTAAAATTTAAAATAAATGTAAGGTTCTATTAAATTTCAGAGATGTTTGTTTGTATGATTGTGATGGTGGATTTATTTATTAACTTTTCAACGGTACCATATTGTTTTTTTATATTATTATTACAGTACTAATTCGTATATGGATTGATTGCTAGTGAAAGAAGATCATTTTAAGCCTGAAAGACCTTGTAGGAGAAAGAGAAAGATGATAAATAGGAGGATAGAAGGAAAGAAAGGGTCATACAAAAAAAAAAAAAAAAAAATTACGAATCGATGCCAAAATTTCTTGTTAATTAATATTATTATTATTATTATTGTCCAAATCACAGCAAGCAATACCATAATTATAATAGTATATATATATAACCGTATAATTATTATATTTACCACCACCAATGTAATAATAATAATATTTTTTTTTAATAATAATTGTAAAGAGACACACACAAACACACACACACATAAAGAGACATACACACACACGTACAAACAGACACACATATACACACACACACTCACACACACAGGCTCTCACGTGTAGTTCATGTGGTGGTGTTTTATGGTGTGTAGAAATTAACACAAACATACGTAAAGCAAAAAAAATACACACACACACAAAAAAAAATAAAAATAAAAAATAAAACACACACATACACACATACATACAAAGGCTCTCACGTGTAGTTCATGTGGTGGTGTTTTATGGTGTGTGTGGATAAATAATAAACACACACACACACACACACACACACACATAGCTGTTAATTCTTTTTACAACTTCTATAAACACTGAAATTTTTTACGATATGTGTATTATGATAAAAACATATTATTATATTGAGAGAGAGAGAGAGAGAGAGAGAGAGAGAGAGAGAGAGAGAGAGAGAGAGAGAGAATGGGCTTGTTTAAGAGAAAGAGTGATAGTGTGTATGAGAGAGAGTGTTTGTGAGAGAGTGTGTGTGTTTGTGAGAGAGGAAGTGTTTGTGAGAGAGGAAGTGTTTGTGAGAGAGAGTGTTTGTGAGAGAGAGAGTGTGAGTGTTTGAGAGAAAGAGTGATAGTGTGTATGAGAGAGTGTTTGTGAGAGAGAGTGTGTATGAGAGAGAGAGAGTGTTTGTGTGTTTGTGAGAGATTGAGTGTGTATGTTTGTGAGAGAGAGTGTGTGTGTGTTTGTGAGAGAGGAAGTGTGTATGAGAGAGAGAGAGTGTATGAGAGAGAGTGTGTGTGTGTTTGTGAGAGATTGAGTGTGTATGTTTCTGTTTGTCCAAATAATTAAACACTATCCAACTCCACTAAGACATATAGACAGCAGGGCATTGACTTGGGAAGGAAGAGGGGGAGAAAAAAGGTGGGGGGGGGGGTAGGGGAGGGTATGGGAGGATAGGGAGAGGAGGGAGGGAGAAGGGGAGGGTAGGGGAGGAAAGGGAGAGGAGGGAGAAGGGAAGGGGAGGGTAGGTAGTGGGGGAGAGAGGGAAGGGAGGAAAGGTGGGGGAGAGAGGAAGGGGGGAGGGGAGGTTAGGTGGAAGGAGGGGGAGGCTAACTCATAAGGAAATACAAATTAAATTAACTTTTATTTATATGATTAATTATGAGACACACACACACACACACACACACACACACACACAGATTGAGAGAGAGAGAGAGACAAACAGAGAGAGAGACACACACAGACAGACACAGACAGACACATACACACACAGAGTGAGACAGACAGACACAGACAGACACATACACACACAGAGAGAGAGACAGACAGACAGACAGACAGACAGGCATACACACACACACACACACACAGAGAGAGAGAGAGAGAGAGAGAGAGAGAGAGAGAGAGAGAGAGAGAGAGATACACACACACACAGAGAAAGTTGCATATAGTTTGTGTGTATGTTTGTTCATCATGATGGAAAGTTCCACTCACTCCACCTGCCAACCCCTGCCAACCCTTGACAACCCCTGCCAACACTATATAACCACTGACAACCCTTGACAACCCCTGCCAACACTATATAACCACTGCCAACCCTGCCATCCTTTCTGCCAACCCCTGCCAACACTGCTTACCTCCCTGCTATCCTTTCTGCTAACCCCTGCCAACACTGTCAACACTGCTAACCTCCCTGCCAACCCCTGCCAACACTGACCACACTGTTATCCTCCCTGCCACCACCCCTGCCATTATTACTCTCTCTCTCTCTCTCTCTCTCTCTCTCTCTCTCTAAGGTCATACAGTTTATTTAGAAGTGTATGTGTGTATGTATATAATAATAATAATAATAATAATAATAATAATAATGATAACAATAAT
>JAWZYT010001841.1:232500-237500 GCA_034508575.1 Petrolisthes manimaculis | reverse complement strand
AGATAGATCATAATAATTATTACCTCTCTTGCTAAAATCTCTACTTACTAATTCACTTCAACCTCTCTCTCTCTCTCTCTCACTTTCTCTCTTCTATCGCTATTACAATTTACACTAAACATTGCTCTTCTGAATTCTGTAGTTTTAAAATATTTGAGGGCCCTTACTGGAGCTCTATGAACCCTCCAAACTAATCCAGGCCACAGAACCCTTCAGTGTTTCTAATAGGGAATCTGTTGCCTGGAGTAGTTTGGAGGGTTCATAGAGCTCCAGTAAGGGACCTCAATTTTTTTTTTAAACTACGGGTCTTAGCCTATTGGTATGTCACATGATTACAAACAACAACAACAACATCTGGATATTTATTGTGACATATTCACAAAAAAAAAATTTATTAGTGATTATAGTCCTAAGTTCTCTCTCTCTCTCTCTCTCTCTCTCTCTCTCAAATTTATACGTATACATGTATGTCTCTCTCAAATTTATACGTATACATGTATGTCTCTCTCTCCCTCTCTCTCTCTCTCTCTCAGTGATTATAGCCCCACATCTCTCTCTCCCTCCCCCCCCCCACCCCCCCCTCTCTCTCTCTCTCTCTCTCTCTCTCACAGCCTAATCAGTGAGGTGAAAGTTGGTGTGTGTGAATAAATTATCGCGACAACAAACAGCCTTGGATATACTTTTTTTTTTTCTATAAACTTTTAAACTTTTCCTGACCTTGTTCAATATAAACTAAATCTCTCTTTAGTGAACTTCCATAGGCCTAGATGTTTTTATTTTTATTTATATAGAGGTGTGTGTGTGTGTATGTGTGTGTGTGTGTGTTTCTTATTCCCACTCCTCTCTCTCTCTCCCTCTGTGTATGTGTGTGTGTGTGTGTGTTCCTCATCCCTACTTCTCTCTCTCTCTCTCTCTCTCTCTCTCTCTCTCTCTCTTTCCTTCTGTGTCTGTCTGTTTCTATCTTTCATTCTCCATCTCTCTCTCTCTCTCTCTCTCTCTCTCTCTCTCTCTCTCTCTCTCTTTCTCTTTCTCTCTCTCTCTTTAAAACCTAACATACTGTATACATATATTTTTTCATTTGATATATATAAGTAAAAAAATTGGTATTTACTTAAATTTGACAACTTCTATTTTTCCTTCAATTCCTCTCCTTCCCTCTTTCCTTCAATCTCTTTCCATCCTTCCTTCCTTCCATCACTCCTTCAATTATTTCCTTCCCTTCCCTCTTCCCTTTCCTTCCATTCCTTTCCTTCCATCCCTCCACCCTTCCCCTCACCCTGCCTCCCTATCTTCACTCCACCCTGTTCCTTCCACCCTTCCACCCTCACCCTGCCTCCCTATCTTCAATCCACCCTCTTCCACCCTGTTCCTTCCACCCTTCCACCCTCTCCCACCCTCACCCTGCCTCCCTATCTTCACTCCACCCTCTTCCACCCTCCACACCCTCTCTTCCACCCTCACCCTGCCTCCCTATCTTCAATCCACCCTCTTCCACCTGTTCCTTCCACCCTGCCTCCCTATCTTCAATCCACCCTATCTTCCACCCTGCCTCACCCTGTTCCTTCACCCTGCCACACCAGTCTTAAGTATGACCCCTGGGGCAGTACAGGTTTAGAGTGTGTGTGTGTGTGTGTGTGTGTTGCTACCTAACCTTACCTTACCACTACCACGGACCAAACACGTGTACACTAACCTAACCCACCTCTCTCTCTCTCTCTCTCTCTCTCTCTCTCTCTCTCTCCTCTCTGTGTTTATATGAAGTTTATTGTTTCACCTCTCTCTCTCTCTCTCTCTCTCTCTCACTCTCTCTCTCTCTCTCTCTCTCTCTCTCTCTCTCTCTGTATGTGTGTGTGTTTATCCTTACCTCTCTCTCTCACTCTCTCTCTCTCTCTCTCTCTCTCTGTGTGTGTGTGTGTGTGTGTTACCACCACCACGAATATATATATATATTATATATATATATATATAATATATATTATATATATATATATATTATATAGATATATATATATATATATATAAATAAATGTATAAATAAATATATAAATCAATAAAAAAAGTGTATTCCATGTTTATTATAAATATTATGTTTAGCTCTCTCTCTCTCTCTCTCTCTGTATGTGTGTGTGTTTGTCTTTGTCACCACATCTCTCTCTCTCTCTCTCTTTCTCTATCTCTCTCCCTGACTACCTAATACAGTATGCCCTGCCCCATGCCCCCCCTCTTCACCCCCCATCCCCCATCCCAGCTCCTACCTGTTCCACAAGTCACCTATGTTACTGCCTTTCACCTCTCTCTCTCTCTCTCTCTCTCTCTGTGTGTGTGTTTATCTATCTATGTCCCCCCTTCTTTCTTTCTCTCTCTCTACTGTTATTATTACTACTATTACTATTATTATTGTTATTTATTATTTTTCATTATTAATATTGTTATTATTACTGTTATTACTATTATTATTACTACTATTACTATTATTATTATTATTATTATTTATCTTTATGCTCTCTCTCTCTCTCTCTCTGTCTCTCTCTCTCTCTGTCTCTCTCTCTCTCTCTCTCTCTCTAATCCCCAATCTTCTCCCCCAAACTAATCCGCCATCTTACTGTATTCCAGACTGGACTCTAGCCTGGGTAGTATCAAAGGGAGTCGTCTGGCCAATTGTGGTAATAAACTGGAGTTAAGTGTACTGGCGAGAAGACATAACGTACCTTGAGGTGAGTAATGTATGTGTATGTGTGTGTGATGTGTGTGTGTGTGTGGGTGTGATACTTCTCTTTGTGTGTATGTGTGTGTGTTTGTGTGATACTTCTCTTTTGTGTGTGTGTGTGATTGATGGTTCTTCCTTTGTGTGTGTGTGTGTTTGTGTGATATTTCTCTTTGTGTGTATGTGTGTGTGTGTGTGATATTTCTTCCTTTGTGTGTGTGTGTGTGTGTGTGATACTTCTCTTTGTGTGTGTATGTGTGTGATATTTCTCTTTGTATGTGTGAGTGTGTGTGTGATTGATGGTTCTTCCTTTGTGTATGTGTGTGTGTGTGTGTGTGTGTGTGTGTGTGTGACTTATAACACTGCATTTTTGAAATTATAAAAAATGTATATAAATACAAAATAAGATATAATATATATAAAAAAATATATGAACTCAAACTAATCTTTCCCCCGTCACCGACAACAGGTAAACAACGAGTGTGTCGCCGGCAAATCAACGGGGTACCATAACGAGTTTATTATTATATCAACAACAACAACAACAACACCATCTACTGTATCTAACTAAAGTCTGCCTATACTTTACTGTATCAAAGGCTTACTGTATCTAAAAGCCTTACTGTAACTAAGGTTTTCTGTATCTAAGCCTTACTGTAACTAAGGTTTTCTGTATCTAAGCCTTACTGTAACTAAGGTTTTCTGTAACTAAGGTTTTCTGTATCTAAGCCTTATTGTATCTAAGCCTTACTGTATCTAAGCCTTACTGTATCTAAGGCTTTCTGTAACAGCCTTACTGTATCAAAGGCTTACTGTATTTAAGGCCTTCTGTATCTAAGGCCTACTGTATTTAAGGCCTGTATTTGTTCAGGGGTGAAATCCTGACATTAATAAAACCATCACATCAAAAAAAATATAAATAAAAGAGCAGTAAATAAGAAAATAAATTAGAAAAGAGACAAACCTCAATAAACAGATTCGGTTTGTGTGTGTCTGTTTGTGTGTTTACGTCAGCCACTCAGTCACCCACCAATCACCCAATCGCTCAGCCAATCACCCAGTCATCCAGCCAGCTCTTCTGACGTCTGTGTCTGTCTGTGTGTGTGTGTGTGTATTGACAAGATGGTTCAAGAACACGTGTACGCCGCCTATCCTTACTTGGCTGATCCATTTGACAGGTGGGTTATGGTTGTTATGATTATTATTATTATTATTATTATTATTATTATTATTATTATTATTATTGTTATTACTTATTATTGTTATTATTAGTTATTATTGTTATTAGTTATTATTGTTATTATTATTATTATTATTATTATTATTATAAATCCACAATCTTTAAAAATCACAATCACAATCTTTAAAAAAAATTACCCCAATCTTAAAAAAATAGTTAAAAAAAAAATAATTCACCACTTATATATCAGCCTAACCTAAAAAAAAAAAATTTAACCCAAACCCATTTCAGGAAAAGCACCTACAAGGCCATGGAGACAAACAACATCAACAACAACAACAACAACAACAACAACAACAACAACAAGAGGCAGAAGAGTAATAGTCGTAAATCCAACACGAATGAGGATATTTGGGGACCAATATTTAAAAACAAGAATAATTTTGTTGATATGCATCTTTGTTAAAACGCTATTGTAATCTAAAGATGTAATATTATTTTTCTCTTTTTCTTCTTCTCTCTGTGTGTGGTTGGTTGGTTGTTTGTTTGTTTGTGTGTGTGTGGGGGGGGGGGTAAAGTGTGTATGTGTGTGTGTGTAGGAGTGTAAGTATGTGAGTGTGTGTTAAAAGTATGTGTGAGTGTGTGAAATGTGTGTGAGTGTATGTGTGTGTGTATGTGGAGGAGTGTTAAGTGTATGTGTGTGTGTGTGTGTGTGTGTGTGTGTGTGAAGTGTGTGTATGTATGTATGTGTGTGAAGTATAAGTACAGTATGTGTAAAGTGTGTGTGTGTGTGTGTGTGTGTGTGGAGGGAGGGTAAGTGTGTGTCTGTGTAGAGGAGTGTATGTATGTATGTGTAAAGTGTGTGCATGTGTGTGTGTGTGTGTGGAGGGAGGGTAAGTGTGTGTCTGTGTAGAGGAGTGTATGTATGTATGTGTAAAGTGTATGTGTGTGTGTGTGTGTGTGTGTGTAATGGTCAAGGACTATATACCACAACTGTACTATATAATATAATTAAAATAGTCCATCATCTTTTAGAAACTTAATATTTACAACAACAACAAAAATTAATTCAAGTTTTATAATATGTAAATTATTATCATTATTAATTAAATTGAA
>JAWZYT010001841.1:212500-220000 GCA_034508575.1 Petrolisthes manimaculis | reverse complement strand
AACTCAACTGAAATAAAACCAATAAAACCCAACTTAAATAAAACCCAACTTAAATAAAACCCAACTTAAATAAAAACAATAATAAAACCCAACTTAAATATAATAAAAAATATAATCCAACTTAAATAAAACCAATAATAAAACCCAACTTAAATAAAACTAACAATATAACTCAAATTTAATTAAAAACCAATAAAACCGAACTTTAATTAAATAACCAATACAACTGAACTTTAATTAAAAACCAATAAAAAAAATAAATAAAAATAAAATGCAACTTAAATAAAACTAACAATAAAACCCAAATTTAATTAAAAATACGGAACTTTAATTAAATAACCAATACAACCCAACTTTAATAAAAAAATTTTTTTTTTTTTTATATAACTCAAATTTAATTAAAAACCAATAATACGGAACTTTAATTAAATAACCAATACAACGGAACTTTAATTAAATAACCAAAAAAAAAAAAAAAAAAAGAAACTTAAATAAAACTAACAATAAAACCCAAATTTAATTAAAAACCAATAATACGTAACTTTAATTAAATACCCAATACAACGTAACTTTAATTAAATAACTGACCCGGCTCCCATCAACATCCTGAGAATAAAAAAAAAAAAAAAAAAAAAAAAAAAATTAAATAAAACTAACAATAAAACCCAAATTTAATCAATAAAACGTAACTTTAATTAAATAACTGACCCGGCTCCCATCAACATCCTGAGAATAACGAGATGCCAGTAGGTCTGTGCCGAGGCCGTGAGTCCCGTAGCGAGAGTCAGTATACCACAACACACAGTCACTACAACCTTCCTGAAAACAACAACAATAATAACAACAACAACAACAACAATAATAACAACACATTTAGAACAACAACAACAATAATAACAACAACACATTTAGAACAACAACAACAACAACAATAATAATAATCAACAACAGGTATAATGATAATAATAATAATAATAATAATAATAATAATAATGATAATAATAATAATAATACAACACGACACAGTTATAATAATAATAATAATAATAATAATAATAATAATAATAACAATACAACACGACACAGTTACTACAATATAATAATAATAATAATAATAATAATAATACAACACAACACAGTTATAATAATAATAATAATAATACAACACGACATAGTTATAATAATAATAATAATAATACTAATACAACACACAGTCACTACAACCTTCCTGAAAACAACAACAACAACAACAACACATTTAGAACAACAACATCAACAACAGTTATTACAAGTCTTTTTTGGCAACTGTACATACATACATACATACCTGTTGAATTAATCACTACCTCCATAGAACATCATTATTATTATTATTATTATTATTATTATTATCATTATTATTATTATTATTATTATTATTATTATTATTATTATTATTATTATTATTATTATTATTATTATTACCATTATTATTATTATTATTATTATCATTATTATTATTATTATTATTATTATTATCATTATTATTATTATTATTATTATTATTACATTACCTGTTGAATGTATCACTGCCTCCATAGAACACCATTATTATTATTATTATTATTATTATTATCATTATCATCACCATTATTATTATTATTATTATTACCATTATTATTATTATTATTATTATTACATTACCTGTTGAACTTATCACTGATGGCTCCGATGACAACACCAGCCGTAGTGAACACGAACACGAAGGCCGGACCAGCCAAGATTTGATACTGCATACCAACACCAGAATAATCCCAAACACACAACGTTATATTCTCACTCTCCAACGCCTCGGCACAACTGAAAAAGGCAAAAAAAGAAAGATAGATTAAAATGTTATATATATTCTAACTTTTGAATTACGGAAAAATGGTAAAAAAGAGAAAAAAGGTCATATTTTTAACTTTTCAATGCCTCGGCACAACTGAAAAATGGAAAAAAAGGTTATATTAAGGTTATATTCTCACTCTCCCATGCCTCGTCACAACTGAAAAAGGGAAAAAAAGATAAAAAAAGGTTATATTTCTTACTTTTCAATGGCTCGTCACAACTGAAAAAGGGAAAAAAAGGTTATAAAAAGGTTATACTGTATTCTCACTCTCACGTCACAACTGAAAAATGGAAAAAAAGGTTATATTAAGGTCATATTTTTAACTTTTCAATGGCTCGTCACAAAAAGAGAAAGATAGATTTAAATGTTATATATATTCTAACTTTTGAATTACGGAAAAATGGTAAAAAAGAGAAAAAAAGTCATATTTTTTACTTTTCAATGCCTCGTCACAACTGAAAAATGGTAAAAAAGGTTATATTAAGGTTATATTAAGGTTATATTAAGGTTATACTGTATTCTCACTCTCACGTCACAACTGAAAAATGGAAAAAAAAGAGAAAAAAGGTCATATTTTTAACTTTTCAATAGGAATAAAGGAAAAAAAAATAGTAATTAAAAAAGAAAAAAAGAGAAAAAAAGGTCATATTTTTAACTTTTCAATGGCTCGTCACAAAAAGAGAAAGATAGATTTAAATGTTATATATATATTCTAACTTTTGAATAGGTTACCACAACGGAAAAATGATAAAAAAGAGAAAAAAGGTCATATTTCTTACTTTTCAATGCCTCGTCACAACTGAAAAATGGAAAAAAAAGAGAAAGATAGATTAAAATGTTATATATATTCTAACTTTTGAATAGATCGTCACAACTGAAAAATGGAAAAAACCCACTGAGAAATGGAAAAAAACAAACTAAAAAATGGAAAAAAAAAAAACTGAAAAATGGAAAAAAAAACTGAAAAATGGAAAAAAAACATGAAAAATGAAAAAAAAAAAAAAAACTGAAAAATGGAAAAAAAAACTGAAAAAAAAAAAATGAAAAATGAAAAAAAAAAAAACTAAAAAATGAAAAAAAAAAAAAAAAAAACTGAAAAATGAAAAAAAAAAAAAAAAACTGAAAAATGAAAAAAAAAAAAAAAAAGGATAAAATAATAGGTTTAAACGGCATTCATCTCACCTTGACGAGTTAGTATAAGTGCGACACTGGGTTGACGAATGCTGTGCCTCTGGGTTAGGTAGACAGGCTTGGTCCCCATAGTGTAATTCTTGACTTAGAGGTCGTGTTACAATACCCAGTAAGAAGTGACTCAGTTCTCCTACGAGGTATACATACGACATCACACATAGAGACACCCAACGGCCTAAACTCCATCGCTTTATTGTCTGGTAAAGAAGAGGAAATAATATATATAAGAAATAATATATATATAATAGTAATGTAATATATAATAAATAATGTTATATATAATAATAATAATGTAATATATAATAGTAATAATGTAATATATAATAATAATGTAATATATAATCAATAATAATGTAATATATAATAAATAATGTAATATATAACATAATAATAATGTAATATATAATCAATAATAATGTAATATATGATAAATAATGTAATAAATAACATAATAATAATGTAATATATAATAGTAATGTAATATGTAAGAAATAATATAGTACCGGTATATAATAATAATGTTATATGTAATAGTAATGTAATATATAATAAATAATAATAATAATATTATTAAATCACGTTCACACACATACACACTCACTAAATCTCTCTCTCTCTCTCTCGTAAATTAACATCCACCAATATAAATCACATACATATATATATATATATATATATATATATATATATATATATATATATATATATATATATATATATATATATATATATATATATAAAAGGTTCCATGAAACAATCAAACAAACGAACATACAAACTAAAACTATATAACTGCCGGTTTCAATGGCATAGGGGTGACCTTGGAATTGTACGTGTGTGCGTGTGTGTGTGTGTGAAGAGGTATGTGTATGTATGTGTGTATGTGTGTGTGTGTGTGGGGGGGTATGTGTATGTATGTGTGTATGTGTGTGGGGGGGGGTATGTGTGTGTATGTGTGTGTGTGTGTATATGGCGTGTGTGTGTATGTATATGCACGGTAGGCTATGTGTATGTGTGTGTGTGTGTGTGTGTGTGTTTGTGTGTGTATATATGGTGTGTGTGTGTATGTATATGCATGGTAGGCTATGTGTGTGTGTGTTTGTGTGTGTGAGAGAGAGAGAGAGAGAGAGAGAGAGAAGCCTTAGATTAGAATTATGTTGAGTTAAAATTATCTTGCTTCCCTAATAATAATAATAATAATAATAATAATACATCAATTAACACTATACATACATACATACATACATACATACATATAATCTTCTATAATAATATAACCTTCAAGGTGTTATAATCAAATATATTATATCATTATAAGTAGTTATTATCTTGATACTCCAAATTTTATCATTAATAAGATGTTTTCTGTTTACTAATGATAACATAATATTAATATATGTGTAAAATGTATCCTTTGAAACTTATAATGTTACAAATAATGGTGTGTGTGTGTGTGTGTGTGTGTGTGTGTGTGTCTGAAAAAAACTATGACCGTACTGTATGTGTGTGTGTGTGTGTGTGTGTGTGTACAGTCAAACTCAGAAATTCGTAAACAAGTAATCTTTATTTCACACACATAAATATTTCAATCATTCATTATTTTGCTAACTAATTTAAGTATAATTATGACATATAAAGTATAACATATTTGGTTGTTAGAATTTTAATGTATATTCATTTTTTATGAGAGAGAGAGAGAGAGAGAGAGAGAGAGAGAGAGAGAGAGAGATACTACGCACACCACGAGAGAGAGAGAGAGAGAGAGAGAGAGAGAGAGATACTACACAACACACACACACACACGAGAGAAAGACATCACACAAGAGAGAGAGAGAGAGAGAGAGAGAGAGAGAGAGAGAGAAACCACTATACACACATCACCAATTTATTCAAGTCATTCTCAGAATAAATATACCTGTTGTATTCTTAAATAATTCTTTGCTGGCCAAGAAGCGAATATTACGTTGACACACTGTAGTACAAGTACACACACACACACACACACACACACACACACAGAGAGAGAGAGAGAGAGAGAGAGAGAGAGAGAGAGAGAGAGAGAGAGAGAGAGACTAAACATCACATATCAAAAGAGAGAGAGAGACATCACAGGAGATATATACCTATATATATATTAGAGAGAGAGAGAGAGAGAGACAGAGAGAGGGAGACAGAGAGAGACAGAGAAAGAGAGAAAAAGAGAGAACGAGAGAGAGAAAGAGAGAAAGAGAGAGAGAAACCTAATCTCACTAATTCAACTCACCTCAGAACAGGTAAAATACATCTTGTCTCTATCTCATACACCAACAACAACAACAACAACAACAAGACTCCCTCCCTCCCTACACGTCTATACTCCACAATACCCAATGGGAAACTGAGGTTGTATGTGTGTATGTGTGTATGTGTGTGTGTGTGACTGTGTATGTGTGACTGATGATAGTGTATGTGTGTGTGTGTGTGTATGACTGTGTGTATGTGTGTGTGTATGACTGTGTGTATAAAAAAAAAAATTATGTGTATGTGTGTGTGTATGACTGATGATAGTGTTGTGTGTGTATGTATGACTGTGTGACTGTGTGTGTGTGTATGACTGTGTGTATGTGTATGTGTGTGTGTGACTGATGATAGTGTGTGTGTATGACTGTGTGTGTATGTGTGTGTGATAGTGATGATAGTGTTGTATGTGTGTGTATGTGTGTGTGTGTGTGTGTATGTGTGTATGATAGTGTTGCCAGTGGACAAATTTACCATGAAATTCCCCATACAAGCCTATAGACTCGTGCAAGAAAATCCCTAAAAATACCATGAATCAAATTACCATATTCAAGAAAACTAACTGTGGTGCATACGATGGCGTGGTGCCAATCCATCGTACAGTAGTAGTGGACCATGGAGGGTAAAGTGATGGTCTAATGTACTACAACCTGGTGAATAAAAGCGAGCTATTTGAGTTAATTTTATGAACCCAAATTGCACACACCAACAGCTATAGTCTCGGATCATTTTTCGAAGCCATCTCATTGGAAGGTGTTGCAGTTTCATTAGACCATGGAGGGTACAAGGAGTGTTGGAGAGTAACTTAATTAACACAGTTCGTAAAAGTGAGTCTTCGAAACACCTTCCAATGAGATGGCTTCGAAAAATGATCCGAAACTATAGCTGTTTGTTGGTGTGTGCAATTTGGGTTCATAAAATTAAGACAAATAGCTCGCTTTTATTCTCTCTCTCTCTCTCTCTCTCTCTCTCTCTCTCTCTCTCTCTCTCTTAAATAAATAAATAAAAAAAAGTTGTCCTTGATAAAAAAAAAATCGTGTTTCCCACAAAAAATATAGAGTATTTTTAGTCGTTTTTTTTATTATAAAATTACATGACATTTCTGTAAATTTACGTAAGGGACAAAAAAAATACCAAGAAATGCCCAAAAATCTCCAAAATTCCCAAGAAATACTCAAAATTCTCCAAAAATCCCAAGATCTCATTAAAAAAAACCCAACACTGGCAATACTGAATTATCTGACCACTCGACCACATCCACCCAGACTCTCTCAGAAAGTCAGTGTTGCCAATTGCCAGATAGGAAGGGTGGCTTGACTTTTTCCCGCCCAATCAATCGTGTTTACAAAATGCAATGATGTCTATTTTATCACTATTTTTTAAGTATTTTATCATTAATTAAACTTTAGGTGTTAAGTTCCCACCAAAAAATATATATATCTTGTCTATATAGTAAAGAATATATAAAGTTCCAGCCAAATCATGTAGGCAGAGAGAGAGAGAGAGAGAGAGAGAGAGAGAGAGAGAGAGAGAGAGAGATCGCTATGTAAAGGAGAAAATAAATCACTTAGACAGACAGACAGACAGACAGACATATATAACCAATTCAGTCAGCCCTCTGGGAAATATAATAAAAGTCTTATATATACATCATTCCTTATATCACGCCTCACTCTCCACCTAACCTCACCTCCCTCACCCGTCACTCCTCACCCCTCACCCCTCACCCCTCCCTCACGTCCCAACCTCCCTCACCCCTCACTCTTTCACTCCTCACCTCCCTCCCAACCTCCCTCACGTCCCTCTTCCCTCCCTCACCCCTCACTCCCTCACTCCTCACCTCCCTCCCAACCTCCCTCACGTCCCTCTTCCCTCCCTCACCCCTCACCCCTCGCCTCCCTCCCTCTTTTCCCTCCCTCACTCCTCACGTCCCTCACCCCTCTCTTCTCTCCCTCACCCCTCACCTCCCTCCCTCACCCTTCTAAGTTACAGAATACAAGTTATATATATAATAGTACAGTCACCATCAAAATTATCCCGTACTCTATTGGGGAATGAAGGTGAAATGTGAAAGTGTGAAAGTGAGAGAATGAGTTAGATGTGAGTGTGAGTGAAAATGTGTGAGTGAAATGTGAGAGTGAGAGAATGAGTTAGATGTGAGT
>JAWZYT010001841.1:202500-207500 GCA_034508575.1 Petrolisthes manimaculis | reverse complement strand
AAGAAACAGAGACAAACAAACAAAGAAAGACAGACAGACAAACACAGACAAACAGAAAGAGACAAACACACAGACAAACACACAAAAACACACACAAACACACACAAAGCAAGATGTCTCCCACCAAACCCAACAACCCACAACAAAAACAACAACAACAACAACAACAAAATACAACAGGGCGTATACTAAATTGGTCTGGCCCTCCTCCACCAGTCATACCTCATACAAATTATACACAATTCATACTTACTAAGATGGCTACATACGGGGATAACGTTGCATTGGTGAGTATGTATGTGTGTATTTGAAGCTGGTGTGTGTGTTTGTGTGTATTTGAAGCTGGTGTGTGTGTGTTTGTGTGTGTGTGTTCATACTTACTAAGATGGCTACATACGGGGATAACGTTGCATTGGTGAGTATGTATGTATGTGTGTGTGTATGTGTGTTTGTTTGAAGCTGGTGTATGTGTATGTGTGTGTGTGTGTGTGTGTGTATTTGAAGCTAGTGTGTGTGTGTGTCTGTGTGTGTGTCTTTATACTTACTAAGATGGCTACATACGGGGATAACGTTGCATTGGTGAGTATGTATGTGTGTATGTGTGTGTGTGTGTGTATTTGAAGCTGGTGTGTGTGTATGTGTATGTGTGTGTTTTTGTGTGTGTGTGTGTGACTTTATACTTACTAATATGGCTAAATACGGGGATAACGTTGCATTGGTGAGTATGTATGTGTGTGTGTGTTTGTATGTGTGTGTCTGTGTGTGTGTGTGTATTGTTGTTATTGACAGGTGCATTATTGACACTGTTATTGTTGTTGTTGTTATTATTTACAGGTAGAGAGTGAGACAGGTAAACAATAGACCTTCAGTGAGTTGTGTTGTTATTATTGTTGTTATTGACACTGTTGTTGTTGTTATTATTTACAGGTAGAGAGTGAGACAGATGGATTATTTACACTGTTGTTGTTGTTGTTATTATTTACAGATAGAGAGTGATACAGGTAAACAATGGACATATAGTGAGTTATGTGAGTTAATACCACGTGTGGCTGGAGGCCTGGCTGAGTGTGGAGTAGGCCTAGGTGATCGTGTACTCTGTCTCACACCTATACATATTGACTATACTCTCTATCTACTGGCCATTATATACCGTGGCGCCATCTGTGTTCCTATCAACCCTACACTTACTACAGGTACAGTATATAGTTTTACATACATACATACACACATACATACACACTATAGGTTTCGAGGTTGAGGTATAATAAAAAAAAAAAATCACAAAAATATATCAATTATAAGAAGAGCTATTCAGTTATAGAAAATATAGGTAAACCCTTTAGTAGCGGGAGCGATATATTTCAGAATTTATTTTAGTAATACATTTACCTTCTGTTTTCACTGTGTCCCAGATATTGATTTCCTTCACTTCCCACAACAATATTGACCCCGATAGGTGGGGAGGGCATGAAGTATATCAGGGAAAGATCGGGGTTGAAACACGCCTTTGGAATATGTCCATGATTATAAACAACACCTGAGCAGCTGAGATCGAGACGTGATGAATCCATGCTTGTGATTGGCTGAAAACTATGACGTCATCAATGGCGGCCCTGCCTCCTATGACGTCATCAGTCGATCGTAGCATGACGTCATGACCCTGTGCGTCTTTACAACTGCTTACTCCCGCATGTGGTTAATTTTGCTAATATATATTTTTACTCCAATACCTGATTATTCAATATACAATTTCTCCCGGTTATTTTTAACTAACTATAATAATAGTAGGCAGCCAAGGCTGCATTGGTTGTAAGGGATATTTGGGAACCAGACGAACCTACCTGACCCAACCTAACCAAACCTGGACTGTGACAGACTACCGGGACCTAACCTGGGCAAACTACCGGGACCTAACCTGGACAGACTACCGGGACCTAACCTGGACAGACTACCGGGACCTAACCTGGACAGACTACCGGGACCTAACCTGAGAAGACTACCGGGACCTAACCTGAGAAGACTACCGGGACCTAACCTGGGCAGACTACCGGGACCTAACCTGAGAAGACTACCGGGACCTAACCTGGGCAAACTACCGGGACCTAACCTGGGCAAACTACCGGGACCTAACCTGGGCAAACTACCGGGACCTAACCTGGGCAAACTACCGGGACCTAACCTGGGCAAACTACCGGGACCTAACCTGGGCAAACTACCGGGACCTAACCTGGGCAAACTACCGGGACCTAACCTGGGCAAACTACCGGGACCTAACCTGGCTGTAGGGAACCTTTGGGAATCACACTAACCTTCCTGACCCAACCTAACCTAACCTGGACTGTGGCAAACTACAGGGAGCTAACCCTTAAATTACCCAACGCCACCAGGACCTAACCGGGGCACATGAAATAATTTGTTTATCTAGGTAATGTGTAAGAAAAAAAAAAAAAAAGCAAACTAACATACCATTTACATCGCTGGATATTTGTATATTTTGCTGATATCATTGAAGATTTGCTTAATTAAGTAATCCTTGTAATGTTTTCGATGTAAATACTCCTGCAGTTAACTATCCCGTATCTATTGGGATGTGCACCGTTCAGCTATTCTAGGCCTACTGGCAGTTTTTTGTGTTTTGGGTATGGACTTCCTTGTTTTTTGGGTTGAAAAAGTTCACTTTATGACAAATTGTGATATGGTGATATCAAAGTTGGTTCAGTAAACAAATTACGGATTGAAACAATATATGCAGGGCAGGGTTGTAAGTGTGTAATATTGTATATTATCTAGAAATCCTAATAGTATTATTTAAATAAAATAGTAACAATATTATAGGCAACTCAATGTTTTCCAACCAATAACATCAAAGAACATCCATGACGTCAAAACTAATGACGTCACGTACTCCACCAATAAACATCGAGTTTACAAACACGCTTCTCACACTCGTCTCTTGATACAAACATCTTGGTGTCTCCTTCAATCTAAGGGACACTGCACGCCACACATCAACTCCAAACTCATTTTACGTGGTTATATTAACATTATATCAACTGCATACCTTAAGAAATGCATTCCTTGACACTTATAATATAAGTAATATTAGTAAAGTAGAGATCTAGTAAGCGATACTTAAAATATTGTGAATAATCATCGCTCCCGCTACTAAAGGGTATACCAAAATATATATTAATAGTAAGAGTTGCTATTTAATTATAAAACATATGTAATTAACTCGTGTGTGTGTGTGTGTGTAATAAATAATGATAATGATTAACGGTTAACTATCGTGTGTGTAATAAATAATAATAATAAAAGGTTAACTCTCGTGTGTGTGTGTGTGTGTGTGTTACAGACGAGTTGGTTCACATTAATTTACTCGTGTGTGTGTGTGTGTGTAATAAATAATAATAATAATAATTAACGGTTTATTTACATAGCAGTGTGTGTGTGTGTGTGTGTGTGTAATAAATAATAATAATAATAATTAACGGTTTATTTACATAGCAGTGTGTGTGTGTGTGTGTTTAATAATAATAATCAAAATAATAAAAATTAACTTTTAACTCTCGTGTGTGTGTGTGTGTGTGTGTGTTTCAGATGAGTTGGTTCACGTGATTCGAGTGAGTGAAGCACGTTGGGCAGTGATTCACGAAGCTTCGGTACCGCTGGTGGAGTCAGCATACACACACATACAACCAAAACACACACTCAGACACATGTGGGTGATTGGTACAGTACAGGACAAACCTAACCTACAACACCTCATACAACACCAGCCAATACCACCCATTACAGAGGTAGGAAATAGTTAAGGTTTTGGCGCTCCTTTGTACTCTAGCCACTCCCTTCACACACCAATACCACCCATTACAGAGGTAGGAAATAGTTAAGGTTTTGGCGCTCCTTTGTACTCTAGCCACTCCCTTCACACACCAATACCACCCATTACAGAGGTAGGAAATAGTTAAGGTTTTGGCGCTCCTTTGTACTCTAGCCACTCCCTTCACTCACCAATACCACCCATTACAGAGGTAGGAAATAGTTAAGTTAAGGTTTTGGCACTCCTTTGTACTCTAGCCACTCCCTTCACACACACACACACACACACTGCTATGTAAATAAACCGTTAATTATTATTATTATTTATTACACACACACACCAATACCACCCATTACAGAGGTAGGAAATAGTTAAGTTAAGGTTTTGGCACTCCTTTGTACTCTAGCCACTCCCTTCACACACACACACACACACACTGCTATGTAAATAAACCGTTAATTATTATTATTATTTATTACACACACACACCAATACCACCCATTACAGAGGTAGGAAATAGTTAAGTTAAGGTTTTGGCACTCCTTTGTACTCTAGCCACTCCCTTCACACACACACACACACACACTGCTATGTAAATAAACCGTTAATTATTATTATTATTTATTACACACACACACCAATACCACCCATTACAGAGGTAGGAAATAGTTAAGTTAAGGTTTTGGCACTCCTTTGTACTCTAGCCACTCCCTTCACACACACACACACACACACTGCTATGTAAATAAACCGTTAATTATTATTATTATTTATTACACACACACACCAATACCACCCATTACAGAGGTAGGAAATAGTTAAGTTAAGGTTTTGGCACTCCTTTGTACTCTAGCCACTCCCTTCACACACACACACACACACACTGCTATGTAAATAAACCGTTAATTATTATTATTATTTATTACACACACACACCAATACCACCCATTACAGAGGTAGGAAATAGTTAAGTTAAGGTTTTGGCACTCCTTTGTACTCTAGCCACTCCCTTCACACACACACACACACACACTGCTATGTAAATAAACCGTTAATTATTATTATTATTTATTACACACACACACCAATACCACCCATTACAGAGGTAGGAAATAGTTAAGTTAAGGTTTTGGCACTCCTTTGTACTCTAGCCACTCCCTTCACACACACACACACA
>JAWZYT010001841.1:167500-200000 GCA_034508575.1 Petrolisthes manimaculis | reverse complement strand
ACAACTACTACTATTTCTACTTCTAATAATAATAATAATAATAATACTTGCAAATCTACTTCTAATAATAATACTAATACATACATACATTAATACTATTCTCAACACCTCCTTAACACACACACACACACAACACACACACACACACATACAGGTTTTTGGAGCAGCTACAACCCGAGAGAGCAAAGTATATCAAGTCTGTATACAGTCGAATACTGCTACTCCTCCCCGTGGCTCACATATACGGACATGGTATGCTGTTAACGGGATTATCACTAGGTTCAACTACTGTATGTTTATCCAAGTATACACACGAGGCATTTCTACACACCATACAGCGATACAAGGTGTGTGTGTGTGTGTATGTGTGTTTTTGTGTGTTTGTATGTTTGTATGTGTGTGTGTGTGTGTGTGTTTGTGTGTGTTTGTATGTGTTTGTATGTGTTTGTGTGTGTATGTGTTTGTATGTGTATGTGTATGTTTATATGTGTTTGTGTGTGTGTGTGTATGTGTGTGTGTTATTTACCTATATATATATAAAAAAAAGTGCTCACAGGATTAGCAACTAATTCCTCCAAACTATTCCAAGCCACAACAGAACACCATTATTTTTGTTCATCTGGTCCTATTGTTTCCTGGCATTATATATACAGCACTTTGGAGTAAGCAAGGCACTCCAATTTACCAAAAGTATACTATCCCATCCTTTAAAAACATGAATAATATTTGTTGCATGTTTATTACTTTCTCCGGCAAGGATAGATAGAGTTATTAATTTATTACATTTCCCCAAGTCGTCCCATTATATCGCCTTGCATTTCTATTTTCCATAATAGTCTCTGATGTGTCCGGACACTCTCTAAATCTTTCCTCAGATCTATATATACACAATCATTCAATCCTTACCTTTCTTGTAGTACAGTATTTCCATTATGTTACTCTATGGAACTGAATTATGGAACTGTAACACTCCATTGCCTATCATCCATGGCTGTACCTAATCCAATTTTTATTAATGTTATTTTCCATTGTTACATAATTATGACATTAGTAATGGACACCAGTCTTTGGTTCAGTGGATATTTTCTACTTTTTTTATATTTTTTATAGAGGGACACAATGTTTGCCACTTTCCAAAAATCTGTTACCTGTAGTTTGCGTACACTGATAATGACTGATGGAAAATAATCACTAATGTATACCTAACCTCTGTGGTACATTCTTTGAACACCCAACAAGTTATGTAATCTGAACCCATTTTCTTCCTTTTATCAATGTTACTTATTTCTTCCAATTCCAAGATATTCTTCTTTGGTTATAACCAAATAACGAGTTATTACCAATAACTCGTGTAATATTTCCTCTACTTTTAGATGTACCACCTCATTTATTCCTATGACTAAAAAACAATATATAACAGAATGTCGGATCATATAAAAAAAAAAAAATGAAAAATGAAAAAATGAAAAAAAAAAAAAAAATTATAACTCGTATAATATTTCCCCTACTGTTCAGATCACCATGTGTCCCCTCGTACCTCACCTCGTTAAGTACCTGAGTGACACACCACTACTCAGTAAATATAACATCAGCTCAGTAAAGGCCGTGTTGTCAGCTGCTGCTCCTATTGCTGCAAACACTATCAACACATTCGGAAAAAAGGTAAGACGAGCCATTAACAGAAAATTCTCGTATTTAACTTCAAGCAATTAACAGAAAATTCTCGTATTTAACTTCAAGCAATTAACAGAAAATTCTCGTATTTAACTTCAAGCAATTAACAGAAAATTCTCGTATTTAACTTTACCAAACACTGTCAACACATTCGGAAAAAAGGTAAGACGAGCAATTAACAGAAAATTCTCGTATTTAACTTTACCAAACACTATCAACACATTCGGAAAAAAGGTAAGACGAGCAATTAACAGAAAATTCTCGTATTTAACTTTACCAAACACTATCAACACATTCGGAAAGAAGGTAAGACGAGCCATTAACAGAAAATTCTCGTATTTAACTTTACCAAACATTTAATACAGTACTACAAAATCAAATGAAACTAAATTATGATTGTTATAATTCTACAGTAACTAATGTCAACTAATGTCAAGCTAAATTTTCTAATACTACAACTACAAAATTTAATACAGTACTACAAAATCAAATGAAACGAAATTATGATTGTTATAATTCTACAGTAACTAATGTATGTTAACTAATGTCAAGGTAAATTTAATACAGTACTACAAAATCAAATGAAACGAAATTATGATGGTTATAATTCTACAGTAACTAATGTATGTTAACTAATGTCAAGGTAAATTTAATACAGTACTACAAAATCAAATGAAACGAAATTATGATGGTTATAATTCTACAGTAACTAATGTTAACTAATGTCAAGGTAAATTTAATACAGTACTACAAAATCAAATGAAACGAAATTATGATGGTTATAATTCTACAGTAACTAATGTTAACTAATGTCAAGGTAAATTTTGTAATGTATGTACAACAACTTGCCTACCCTACCACCATACCAGACGGGGTTACCGGTGAGCCGAGGGTATGGTATGACGGAGACGTATGGTGCCGTAACACTCACTACACCGTCACCGGAAGATAACGCCTATACTGTGGGGAAAGTGATACCTTATTCTCAGGTTAAGGTAAGGGGATGTATGTATGTATAGATTCTCTCTCTGTCTCTGTCTCTCTCTGTCTGTCTCTGTCTCTCTCTGTCTGTCTCTGTCTCTCTCTCTCTCTCTCTCTCTCTCTCTCTCTCTCTCTCTCTCTCTCTCTCTCTCTCTCTGTCTCTGTCTCTGTCTCTCTCTCAATCCATGATGGGAAAGTAACATCTTATTCTGATATCTGCAGTGAAGTGGCAGAGATGTGTTGAGGTTGAGGTTGAGGCAGAGAAGACTGAGATGGTTTGGACATGTGAGAAGAGCAGAAGGGGTGTGTGTGTTGAGTGAGGTGGAGGGTGTGTGTGTTGAGTGAGGTGGAGGGTGTGTGTGTTGAGTGAGGTGGAGGGGTGTGTTGAGTGAGGTGGAGGAGGTGAGTGTTGGGGTGAGAACAGAGGGAGGTGTGTTGAGTGAGGTCCAAGAAAAAGTGGAGAGGGTGTGTAATGGAAGATATGAATTTAATGGGAATAGAAAAACATCACCCGTCCAAAATGGAAAAATACGGACGTTAAACCAAAATTATGATGATTATGATGATGATACAATTTGGTGAGGTGGAATGAATGTGTGTACGTGTAGATGAATTCAATGATGTGGAATGATGAGGCAATTACCATGATATCACACATTATACACACACGCAGGAACGACACCATTGAAAACGCTGTGTGTGTGTGTGTGTGTGTGTGTGTGTGTTTGTGTGTGTGTGTTTGTGTGTGTGTGTGTGTGTGTGTGTGTGTGTGTGTGTGTGTGTGTGTGTGTGTGTGTGTGTGTGTCTGTGTGTGTGTGTGTGTGTGTGTGTGTGTGTGTGTGTGTGTGTGTGTGTGTGTGTGTGTGTGTACAGTACAGCGTAAAACTCCGCTTCAAAAACTACTATTGTGAACCGGGTCTAAAATTAACTTAATGTGTGTATATATTTCCAGGTAATTAACAAGGCAGGTAAGTTGTTGTGTGAAGGTGAGGAGGGTGAGGTGTGTACGCGAGGTGCCGGTATGATGCTGGGATATGCCAACAACCCCACGGCCACCTCTGCCACTTTGGACTCGGACGGTTGGATACACACCGGTGATATTGGATACTACGACAAACACGACTTTCTCTACATCACTGATCGAAGCAAAGATCTCATTAAAGTCAAGGGATATCAGGTTAGTACATTTATTTTAAATTTTTTATAAATAAACTGTAAATAAATAAAATGTAAATAAACTTAAAATCTCATTAAAGTCAAGGGATATCAGGTTAGTGCATTTATTTTATAATTTTGATAAATAAACTGTAAATAAATAAATAAAATGTAAATAAACTTTCTCTACATCACTGACGGATGCAAAGACCTAATTAAAGTCAAGGGATATCAGGTTAGTCCATTTATTTTATCTATCTGTCTATCTATCTTTATTTGATCTATCTATCTAGCTATCTTTATTCTATCTATCTACAGTGTCTATAATTTTGTGTGTGTGTATAAATAACTTTCTCTACATCACTGATCGACACAAAGACCTCATTAAAGTCAAGGGATATCAGGTTAGTCCATTTATTTTATAATTTTGATAAATAAACTGTAAATAAATAAATAAATAAAATGTAAATAAACTTTCTCTACATCACTGACGGATGCAAAAATCTCATTAAAGTAAAGAGATATCAGGTTAGTGCATTTATTTTATCTATCTATCTATCTATCTACAGTGTCTATAACTTTCTGTGTGTGTAAATATCTTATCAAAATTATCAAAGTTAAAGGATGTCGGCATTTGTAAACATATTCAAATACACTCACCTCTTTATTTATGTTAGGTTAGGTTGGTGAAGGGTTGTGTCGCATAAAGTGAATTTCACATAAAGTAAATTGTACATTTCCATAAAAAATAATGGTACTTTTTTTTTTAACTTGAAAATGGAGCCTAATGGTTCCTGTTATTTAAAGAATTTTCGTGTAAATTGCATTGATTTAATTTTTTTCATGATACGCACTATTTCAAATTCGCATAAAAAGAGAGGAGAGTGTATACACAACCCCTGATATACTTAATGTGTGTATAAGAGAAGCCTAGAAGTCACACCAGCCTTGTCTACCCAGTGTATCAATAATTTTGTAATACAGTACAGTAATAAAAACACAAACATAATTTATTCTAACCCATAACTATATTATTCAAAACTCAATCACTTTTCTTTTTTCGTTGCCAGTGTATCAATAATTTTGTAATACAGTAATAAAAAAAAAGAAACAATTTATTCTAACCCACAACTATATTATTCAGTGTATCAATAATTTTGTAATACAGTAATAAAAAAAAGAAACAATTTATTCTAACCTACAAACCATATTATTCAAAACTCAATCACTTTCTTTTCGTGACCTGTGTGTGTGTGTGTGTGTGTGTGTGTGTGTGTGTGTGTGTGTGTGTGTGTGTGTGTGTGTGTGTGTGTGTGTGTGTGTGTGTGTGTGTGTGTGTAGGTGTCACCACATGAACTGGAGGAGATAGTGAGTCGTCATGAGTGTGTGTGTGACGTGGCGGTGGTGGGAGTGGAGGACAAACGTTCGGGTGAGGCTCCGAGGGCCTTTGTTGTCCTCAAACCCAACACACACGTCAACGCCTCTCAGCTAAAGAAATATGTTGCTGGTTGGTATTATTTATTATTATTATTGTTATTATTATTATTTGTTATTTTTATTTGTTATTTTTATTTGTTGTTATTATTTGTTGTTGTTATTTGTTGTTGTTATTTGTTGTTGTTATTTGTTGTTGTTATTTGTTGTTGTTATTTGTTGTTATTATTTGTTATTATTATTATTATTATTATTATTATTTGTTATTATTATTATTGTTATGATTATTTGTTATTATTATTATTATTGTTATTGTTATTGTTATTATTATCATTGTTATTATTATTATTTGTTATTATTATTATTTGTTATTATTATTATTTGTTATTATTATTTGTTATTATTATTGTTATTATTATTATTTGTTATTATTATTATTTGTTATTATTATTGTTATTATTATTATTATTATTATTATTTTTTATACATAACACCAATACACTTCACAATGGTCAAAAAAATAAATAAAAAGGGACTGTAATTAAAGATTGTATTAATTATTGTGTGTGTGTGTGTGTCCGTGTGTGTGTGTGTGTGTGCGCGTGTGTGTGTGTACGTGCGTGTGTTAACAGTATATAAACATCACATGTAGTGGTATTAACAGTTTTCACATATAAAAACACACTAATTCAACCTCAATACATATTCCCTAACCAATGACTGATGAAGGTACAGTATAATTATTATCAACGACAACAACAAAACCATTTCCCACAGAGCGCGTTGCCTCGTACAAACAGCTGTCGGGCGGAGTGAAGTTTGTCAATGTCATCCCAAGGAATCCCACGGGTAAAATACTCAAGAGGAAGCTGAAGGAGTCTGACATTGTACCTACATCTAAATTGTAAGGTGTTGTGGAGGGGAAGATACGAGAAATGGTGATTTTTTGTTGTTGTTGTTGTTGTTGTATCCAAATTGTAAGGTGTTGTGTTGGGGAAGATACACACGAGAAATGGTGATTTTTTGTTGTTGTTGTTGTTGTTGTTGTATCCAAATTGTAAGGTGTTGTGGAGGGGAAGATACACACGAGAAGGTGATTTTTGTTGTTGTTGTTGTTGTATCTAAATTGTAAGGTGTTGTGGAGGGGAAGATACACAAGACATGGTGATTTTTTTGTGTTGTTGTTGTTGTGGTTGTATTCAAATTGTAAGGTGTTGTGTGGGAGGGAGATACACAAATACAGTATGAAGGAAATAGAATGAAAGGAGAGACAAGGAGAAGGTGATAAAGAGATGGGACAGCAAGTATGAAATAAATAGAAGGAAAGGAAAGACAGGGAAAAGGTGATAAAGAGATGGGACAGCAAGTATGAAAGAAATAGAAGGAAAGGAGGCTAAAAAATGGCTGAAAGAAAGAAAGAATACTGTAATAAATCCTGTGGTGCTATGAGTACTGTATTTCTGTTATTATTGTTGTTGATTTTTGGGATGGGGAAATTTTAAATAAAACTTTACAATTCTGTGAAACTCGGCAAATTTTTTAAACCCCTAATTCCTTTGTTGGTAGATGAATGGAAGAAGAAAAAGGACTGCCTAGACCTGGAAGACCCTGTAGGATGAGAGAGAAGGTGATAAAGAGGTGGGACAACAAATAGGAAAGAGATATAGTAGTAGGTAGGAAAGGAGGGACAGGGAGAAGGTGATAGAAAGGAGGGACAGGGAGAGAAGTTGACAGAGGTGGGACAGTAAATATGATATTAATATAAGGGACAGGGAGGGAGAATTTGACAGAGGTGGGACAGTAAATATGAAAGGACATAAAAGTGGCAGTTTTACAATTTTTAAGAGAGTGACTGAGGCCTAAGGGGCGCCAAAACAAATTCCTTAAACTACTGCCCACATCACGGCAGGCAATGACGGTGGGAAACAAATGGCAGGTGAAAAAATAATCCTCTAAATAAACCTCTCTACCATCACAAAAAATAAAAAATTAGACTTTTCTCTTGCCTTAAACTCACTGTCACACACCCATGTAATGTATGTATATTTAATAGTATGACTTACACACATACAGACAGTGTCCTCTTACCACACACCCATGTATTGTATATCTGATAGTATGAGTAACACATACACACACACACACACACACACACACACATACACGTACACACACACACACACACACACAGTCCTCTCCTAACTCATTGAAGGAAGGAGGTGTATAAATAAGTAGATCATTTACTATACACTTTATTATGCCACAAACATTGGTGACAAAGAAAGACCCAACGTTCAGGTGAGGTAAATTCCAAACCACCTGAATCATTTCACATATACACAGAATCAACACTTACCACACTAAGTACAATACAATACATGTACTTATAATAATCTCTACAGCAACCGTCCAGAACAGGTGTGTTTTTTACTACTTGGAATGTACAGGAATGCACAATAATATAATAATAATAATAATAATAATAATAATAATAATAATAATATAATAATAATAATAATAATTTTTTTACTACTTGGAATGTACAGGAATGCACAATAATAATAATAATAATAATAATAATAATAATAATAATATAATAACAATAATAATAATAATAATATAATAATAATAATAATAATAATAATAATAATAATAATAATAATATAATATAATAATAATAATAATAATTTATGACATCTGCTGGCTTTATTATAAACTTGAGGTTCAACACACACACACACACACAACTGTTCAACTAATGTATGTACAACCACACCAAAAAATTCACCTCAATAAACAATAGCATCATTAAGTATTGTATAAATAAATGGTCCACTTCACTACCCATAAGACAACACCATAAGGACACAACACTGCTACACTTGGCTCCACTCCCGCGTTTATCCCCTGTCGTTGGCAGTGTCGGGCCAGTCGGAAATTCGCAAGTTAAAAAATTCGAAACATTTATATCCTTAGAATGTTTTGAATTTTTTAACTTGCGAATTTCTGACTGACCTAACATTGGCAACGACGGGGGTGAAACGCGGGAGTGGAGCCAACTGTACCCCATCTACAGTACAGTTTAATTAAGGGGGAAGTTAGTTTGTTTGTTTGTTTCGTGTTGGTAAACCTGGAATCCTCAAAATATTCCAAATAACAACAACAACAACAACAACAACAACAGAACATCATTATTTATTTATTTATTTTTTTTTTCATTTGGTTCTGTCTGTTGTTTCCATACAATGTAACAAAAGCGAATTACTAAACCCCCTTTTAAATTCACTACCAGGCACCTCTCTCATCCACACACACACACACGCACACACACACACGTCTTGTCATATTATTATCATCATTTAACACTATTAATTTACGTACAGTATATCAAAATAATGGAGAATCTAATACTTGGGTCTCTATAAACCAACCAACAAACAAACAAACACCTTTTAACAGAATTCATAAAAAAATGACATTGTTCAAAATTCAAAATGATAAAAAAAAAAAAAATTACAAAAATGCTACAATTCTCTTCCCTATAAACATATCTAAATGAAAAAAAATATATATATCAATTTCCACACATGCTATCCATCTAAATTCATCAAGTCTGTTACAAAAAAGGTAATTATATATTATTTGTTAATTTGGCCAATACTGATAAATTTACACAATTATTCATTTACTATACAGGAAGGAAGGAAGGAAGGAAGGAAGGAAGGAAGGAAGGAAGGAAGGAAGGAAGGAAGGAAGGAAGGAAGGAAGGAAGGAAGGAAGGAAGGAAGGAAGGAAGGAAGGAAGGAAGGAAGGAAGGAAGGAAGGAAGGAAGGAAGGAAGGAAGGAAGGAAGGAAGGAAGGAAGGAAGGAAGGAAGGAAGTAAGGAAGGAAGGAAGGAAGGAAGGAAGGAAGGAAGGAAGGAAGGAAGGAAGGAAGGAAGGAAGGAAGGAAGGAAGGAAGGAAGGAAGGAAGGAAGGAAGGAAGGAAGGAAGGAAGGAAGGAAGGAAGGAAGGAAGGAAGGAAGGAAGGAAGGAAGGAAGGAAGGAAGGAAGGAAGGAAGGAAGGAAGGAAGGAAGGAAGGAAGGAAGGAAGGAAGGAAGGAAGGAAGGAAGGAAGGAAGGAAGGAAGGAAGGAAGGAAGGAAGGAAGGAAGGAAGGAAGGAGATGATGTAGTATTTATTATGCTTTCACTAAATTGGACTTTTATCAAAAATTATCGCCATTGAAAATTTGCTTGACCATGTATATATTATGTGCCTGTGTGTGTGTGTATATTATGTGCCTTTGTGTGTGTGTGTGTGTGTGTGTGTGTTGGTTGGTTGTTTGTTGTTGTTGTTTGTTGTTGTTGTTGTGGCAGTGCTATGAATGACCAGCCAGCCAGACAAGAGACATACAGACAGACAGACTTGAGAGAGGAACACACACACACACACAACCAGTCCACCAGGGATAGAGAGAATCACTACTACACACTGGTACGTACCTGTGGCCTCTAATAAAGTTTACTGTGGCCGATCTCTGGGGTAGAACTCGGCCAGTGTTGAGGCCGGTATACGCTTGAGCATCTCCTTGGGGAAGATACGAAGGAGCTGCCAACCGATATCAAGCGACTCGAAGATGGTACGCTTCATGTAAGGTCCCTGGGAGATAAATGTCTTCTCAAATTTAGCTAGGAACTCAAGGTATAGCAAGTCCTCCGACGTGAGCGCCTCCTCTCCGACGACCGCCTTCATAGCTTGGAGATCCTTCGCGATGGCATAGCAGGCGTATAGTTGGTTCGAAACGTCCGAGTGATCCTTACGAGTCATTCCCTCACCTATGGCAGACTTCATGAGACGAGACAGCGATGGCAGCACGTTAATGGGAGGGTAGATTTGACGGTTGTGTAGCTGACGTTCAATATAAATCTGTCCCTCGGTGATGTACCCAGTCAGATCAGGAATGGGATGGGTGATGTCTGAAATTATACAACGCCATTTTAATTAACTATTCATTCAGTTATTTCCTTAATTAATGAATAATATCCACTACATTTATTGATTAAAAGAATGTATAAGTGTTGGTGGAAGAAGCTGTTAATGTTTGTCAAAGTTTCATCATCATAATAATTTCTGTTTACGACATTTAACACAAAAAAACATAATTATAATGTCCACATCAATACACACTAAGATAATATACACCCATCAATACACACACTAACATACATAACATACACCCAGACAATAAATATGGTGATGGTTATTTACCGGATGGGGATTTAACTAACATAATACACACACACACTAACACAATATATACACACACGTACTAACATAACATATACCAAGCATCTGTGGTGATCGTCCTCCTCCTCTTCTCCCTCTCTCTCTCTTCTTACTCTTCCTCTTCTCCCTCTCTCTCTCTCTTCCTACTCTTCCTCTTCCTCTTCTCTCTCTCTCTCTCTTCCTACTCTTCCTCTTACACTAACATAACATAATACACACACAACCCAACCCAACACAAACTAACCATCATTAGGCATAGTAAGGATAGGGATTTGTGTAATAGAGCCTCCTCTACCCTTGACTCGACCAGCCCTTTCATAGATGGTGGCCAGGTCAGTGTACATGTATCCTGGGAAACCTCTTCGGCCGGGAACTTCCTCACGGGCGGCTGAAACCTGGTGGCAAAAATAATATAGGGGGGAATTTTTTTTTTTTTTTTTTTTTTTGTGTGTGTGTGAAAGAGAGAAAAAGAGAGAGAGAGAATATGTGTATATGTGTGTGTTTGTGTGTGTGTGTTCCTGCACTGGCACTAGAACATCCCCACCCCTTGTAAAAAAATTAAAATTAGGTATTATTATGATTGATGGTGTGTATATGTGTTTGTGTGTGTGTGTATTGTTGAGTCTGTTACATGTGTCCGCAACTGTACACACACATTTTATTGTACACATGTTGCAGAATCACCAATTGTACACACACATCAATTTTAATAGTTTAATTTAATTTGTTTCACTCCATTTTTCCTTTAGTTAGTCCAACATCTCTTTATTTATATATGTTTCTCCTTTATTTAGCTTCAAACTTCCCATTTATCAACACAATACCAAACCCAGACATACACACACACACACACACACACAGACACACAAACACACCATACCAAAGATACATTCACACACACACACACAGACACACACCAAACTCAGACACACGCACACATCCGGTACAAACACACAGACATACACACACACACACACACACACAACACCAAAGATACATTCCCACACACACACACAAACAGACATTCCCTCCACACACACACACACACCATACCAAAGATAGACATTCACACACACACACACACACACACACACAACACCAAAGATACATTCCCACACACACAAACAGACATTATTATTATTATCCCTCCACACACACACACACACACACACACAGACACACACAGACACACACATACACACACACAGACACACACACACACACACAGACACACACACTCACCTCACGTAGAGCCTCAGCATAAGATGACATATCAGTGAGTATAATAAGTACATGTTTTTCACATTGATAGGCGAGGTATTCAGCCGTGGTGAGAGCGAGGCGAGGCGTGATAATTCGTTCAATGGTCGGATCGTTGGCGAGGTTAAGGAACAGACACACGTTCTCCATTGACCCGTTCTCCTCGAAGTCCTGAACAACGCGAAGAAAAATGGTTTAGTATATTGATAAAGAAAGATAAAAATATACAATATATCCTGACCATACACACACACATTCTCCTCAAAGTCCTGAACAACGAGAATATCATAAATAAAAATGGATTAATTGTGTAAAAGATAGATAAAAATATACAATATATCCTAACCCATTTTTCTCAAAGTCCTGAACAACGCAATATACATAAAAATGGTTTAGTATATTGATAAAGAAAGATAAAAATATATATATCATATCCTAACCCGTTCTCCTTAAAAATGATTTAGTATATTGATAAAGAAAGATAAAAATATACAATATATCCTAACCCATTTTTCTCAAAGTCCTGAACAACGCGAATAAATATGGTTTAGTATATTGATAAAGAAAGATAAAAATATATATATCATATCCTAATCATACATACATACATGTGGTTTATTATGTTGATAAAGAAAGATAAAAATATACAATATATCCTAACCTGTTTTTCTCAAAGTCCTGAAAAATGCGATGTCATACATAAAAATGGTTTAGTATATTGATAAAGAAAGATAAAAATATACAATATATCCTGGTAAAGCGATGTCATAAATAAAAATGGTTTATTATGTTGATGTAGATAGATAAAAATATACATCATATCCTAATTATTTTGTTGATGTAGATAGATAAAAATATACATCATATCCTAATTATTTTGTTGATGTAGATAGATAAAAATATACATCATATCCTAATTATTTTGTTGATGTAGATAGATAAAAATATACATCATATCCTAATTATTTTGTTGATGTAGATAGATAAAAATATACATCATATCCTAATTATTTTGTTGATGTAGATAGATAAAAATATACATCATATCCTAATTATTTTGTTGATGTAGATAGATAAAAATTTACATCATATCCTAATTATTTTGTTGATGTAGATAGATAAAAATATACATCATATCCTAATTATTTTGTTGATATAGATAGATAAAAATTTATATCATATCCTAATTATTTTGTTGATGTAGATAGATAAAAATATACATCATATCCTAATTATTTTGTTAATAACAACAATAATAATAATAAAAATATTAACAATAATAATAATAATAATTACAACAATAATAATAATAACAACAATAATAATAATAACAACAACAATAATAATAATAAAAAAAAAAATAACAATAAATAAAAAAAAAAAAAACAATACTAATAATATATACCTGTTTGAAAAAGCGTGCCGTCTCCATGTTGACACCCATGGCAGCGAACACAATGGCAAAGTTGTCCTGGTGGTCGTCATACACACTCTTGGTCGGCAGCTTCACCAGGCCGGCTTGACGACAAATCTGGGCCGCGATTTCGTTGTGGGGGAGACCGGCGGCCGAGAAAATGGGAATCTTTTGACCTCTGTAAACAAACAATAATATCATATAATAATAATAATAATAACATAATATCATCACATCATATAATAATAAAAATAATAACAATATATAATAATAAAAATAATAACATAATAACATCATATAAATAATAACGTCATATAATAATAAAAATAATAACATCATATAATAATAAAAATAATAACATAATATAATAATAATAATATAACCGGTATTATGGGAATCTTTTGACCTCTGTAATACAAAAACAATAACATCATATAATAATAAAAATGATAACGTCATATAATAATAAAAATAATAATAACATAATATAATAATAAAAATAATAACGTCATATAATAATAATAATAATAATATGGATTAATTTATTGACCTCTGTAAACAAACAATAACATCATATAATAAAAATAATAACATAATATAATAATAAAAATAATAACATCATATAATAATAAAAATAATAACATCATATAATAATAAAAATAATAACATCATATAATAATAAAAATAATAACTTCATATAATAATAAAAATAATAACATAATATCATCTCATCATAATAATAATAATAATAACATAATATCATCATATAATAATAAAAATAACATCATATAATAATAAAAATAATAACATCATATAATAATAAAAATAACAACATGGATTAATTTATTGATATTATGGTAATCTTTTGACCTCTGTAAACAAAAACAATAACATCATATCAATGTATATTAAAAATTGCAACCTTTCCAAACTTTCAAAAACGCTCATTTTTCAATTTTTAACGATTCAAAGATAAAATGTTTCATCTTCACTATTCCCCAGAGATACAAGAGACATTACCCTTTATATAATATTAAATGATATAATATTAAATGATATAATATTAAATGATATAATATTAAATGATATAATATTAAATGATGTGGTATTAAATTATATTAAATGATATAATATTAAATGATATAATATTAAATGATATAATATTAAATGATATAATATTAAATGATATAATATTAAATGATATAATATTAAATGATATAATATTAAATGATATAATATTAAATGATGTGGTATTAAATGATGTGGTACTAAATTATATTAAATGATATAATATTAACTCAACTAATATATATTGTGTTTACCTGGCAATAGAATTCATAACATCAATGGAGGAGATACCCGTCTGAATCATTTCCTCGGGGTAGGTTCGAGACCAGGGGTTGATGGGCTGTCCTGGGGATTTAAATAACACACATACAGGTACATAAACACACACACAAACACACACACAAACAAATTAAATATAATAATAAAATCCACACATATAAAGATGTTTATTTATGTGTTTATTTACGTATAATTAATATACACGGTCACAAATATAAAGATGTTTATTTATGTATTTATTTACGTATAATTAATATACACGGTCACAAATATAAAGATGTTTATTTATGTATTTATTTACGTATAATTAATATTCACGGTCACAAATATAAAGATGTTTATTTATGTATTTATTTACGTATAATTAATATACACGGTCACAAATATAAAGATGTTTATTTATGTATTTATTTACGTATAATTAATATTCACGGTCACAAATATAAAGATGTTTATTTATGTATTTATTTACGTATAATTAATATACACGGTCACAAATATAAAGATGTTTATTTATGTATTTATTTACGTATAATTAATATACACGGTCACAAATATAAAGATGTTTATTTATGTATTTATTTACGTATAATTAATATACACGGTCACAAATATAAAGATGTTTATTTATGTGTTTATTTACGTATAATTAATATACACGGTCACAAATATAAAGATGTTTATTTATGTATTTATTTACGTATAATTAATATACACGGTCACAAATATAAAGATGTTTATTTATGTGTTTATTTACGTATAATTAATATACACGGTCACAAATATAAAGATGTTTATTTATGTGTTTATTTACGTATAATTAATATACACGGTCACAAATATAAAGATGTTTATTTATGTGTTTATTTACGTATAATTAATATACACGGTCACAAATATAAAGATGTTTATTTATGTGTTTATTTACGTATAATTAATATACACGGTCACAAATATAAAGATGTTTATTTATGTGTTTATTTACGTATAATTAATATACACGGTCACAAATATAAAGATGTTTATTTATGTGTTTATTTACGTATAATTAATATACACGGTCACAAATATAAAGATGTTTATTTATGTATTTATTTACGTATAATTAATATACACGGCCATAAAATTAAATTATAAAATAGCAGTGATAATCATCTTCTACAATCCTTAAATATATATATAAAGATGTTTATTTATGTATGTATTTACTATTCAAAGATGTATATATTTACTCTCCAAAGCAAACCTGACCCAACCCAACCAAACCTAACCAAACCTAACCTAACCTAACCTAACCAAACCTAACCTAACCTAACCAAACCTAACCTAACCAAACCTAACCTAACCAAACCAAACCTAACCAAACCAAACCTAACCTAACCAAACCAAACCTAACCTAACCAATCCTAACCCAATGTAACCCAACTTAGACAAACCTAACCTAACCAAACCTAACCCAATGTAACCTAACCTAACCAAACCTAACCTAACCCAACCCAACCTAACCAAACCCAACCCAACCTAACCAAACCTAACCAATCCTAACCTAACCCAACCTAACCTAACCAATCCTAACCTAACCTAACGTAACCAAACCTAACCTAACCAAACCTAACCTAACATAACCTAACATAACCTAACCTAACCTAACCAAACCTAACCTAACCTAACCTAACGTAACCCAACTTAACCAAACCAAACCTTGAATATCGAGGTAATCTTCGGCCAACACAATGGGTCCTTGGTCAATGGGTTTGCCCGAGCCGTTAAACACGCGTCCCAACATGTCCTCTGAGACGGGCGTCCTCATGATGTCCCCGGTGAACTCACAGACGGTGTGTTTGGCGTCCACTCCCGATGTACCCTCAAACACCTAAACAATTTTATACCCATATTATTTTACATTTTACATTTTTATACCAATATTATTTTACATTTTACATTTTTATACCAATATTATTTTACATTTTACATTTTTATACCAATATTATTTTACATTTTACATTTTTATACCAATATTATTTTACATTTTTATACCAAGATTATTTTACATTTTACCAATATTATACCTGGACATTTTTATACCAATATTATTATACACATTATACTCTCATTACATCAACATTATACATCTCAATATTATTTTACATTTTACCAATAATATTATACCTGGACATTTTTATACCAATATTATTTTACATTTTACCAATATTATATACATCACCATTATACACACAAACACTCATTACGTCAACATTATACACATCATACCACTAATATAATACACATTATACATCTCATACTACCAATATCATACACATTATATATATCATACTACTAATATTATACACATTATATATATCATACTACTAATATTATACACATTATACATCTCATACCACTAATATTATACACATCATACCACCCCAAGTCACCCCCAAGCCTGTCCCCTACTCCCACACCCCACAACACCCCCAACGCCACCCTCTGTCTCACCTGTACGACAGCCTTCGACCCGCTAACTTCCAACACCTGTCCCTTCCTCTCGGTGCCGTCGGCGAGGTGTAAGTTAACGATTTCCGCAAACTTAGGAAACTTCACCTCGTCCAAGATAACGAGGGGACCGTTCACACCCGTCACGGTCTTGTAACAAAGGCGAGGCTGGGCGATGTAGTCACGTTGGACCGCGGCCACGTGTTCGTGAAGCATCGACATCGTGGTGGGATGTTTGTATGTCTGTCTGGGGTCGGTAAATTAATTCTCGTTAATAACTAAAATTAAATTACATGTGAAAATTAAATATACACCTTGCAATTTTATTATTATCATTATTATTATTATTTATAGTCTGTCTGGACCTAACCTGTGCAGACTACCGGGACCTAACCTGTGCAGACTACCGGGACCTAACCTGGGCAGACTACCGGGACCTAACCTGTACAGACTACCGGGACCTAACCTGTACAGACTACAGGGACCTAACCTGGACAGACTACAGGGACCTAATAACTATAAGAGGTAACTACTATTATTTAACATTTACATAAGAAATGGTTTATAGAAAAGTGGTTTGTAATAATGAAATATAAACACTACTAATAATATAACATTTTTAAAATCGAATTGTGGCAACTTGTAAAAATATTCCAAATATAAACATACATATATACATACATTTAAAATATTCAGACATACAAGAATTCATAAAAACATACATACATACATATCTAACACATACATACGTAAAATATACATTATTTAAAACATTCACTGACTCGAATATTTGTAAAAAAAAACATACATACATACATACATACATACATTCCCTCTCTCTCACACATACACACACATACATATATATATACATAGGTAACTAAACGCACAAACACACACACATACATACAATTGAACATAAACATTCACACAAACTCGTAAATTCATAAACATACATACATTAAAATATACACACACACATACATTAAAATATACACATACACACATACAAATAAATACACACATACATACACATATAATATACATGCATACACATACAAATATATACATACATACAAAATTACAGAAAAAACATACATACATACATTAAAACACACACAAATAAATACACACATACACACACACACACATACAGACAAAATACAGCCTTCAAACCTTGTAAAATAATGTATATATTGAGTTAATAAATAAAAACTCAGAGTTAAGTTGTCCACCTCCTTCTCTATGTCAGCTGATCAATGGTGTACAGTGTTACCAGATCAATGTGGCATCTATCCTTCACTACCCGGCTACATTTTATTTATTTTGGTTATTATTATTATTATTATTATTATTATTATTGTTATTATTTATTGCCTATTTTGTTTGTCTGTTTTATTTATTTATTTATTGATTTATTTCACTTTTCGTCTCTCTCTTATTTATTGTGTTTGTGTTTTTATTTAGGGGAGGTTTTATTATAACTGCTAATTTATTCTTGTTTGTCTCTTATTTATTTTTGTTATTTATTGCCTGTTTGTTTATTTGTTTGTATATTTGTTTATTTAGGGGAGTTTTATTGTTATTTATTTCACTGTTTGTCTCTAGTCCCTGTTTACTGTTTTAATTAACCTGTTTATTCTTTTATTTCTGTTTATTTTTCCCCGTTTATTATTTTATTTTAACTCTAAGAATTTCATTAGTATATCTATAATTTCCCTGTTGCTATTTATTCTTTTAGGGGAAATTATTTTATTGACAATATTATGCTATCCCTCTGTGGATCTGGCAACACTGATAGGGCCGATGTACTGTCACGGGATCAAAATACACCTAAAATATTATAACCACCTTTATGTCAATTAATTATTTCTCATAATATATACTCTATTTATTAATTAATTTTTAACGCCAAATTAATATTTTACAAAGGCATAAATTGGGTTATAGTTGAATTGCTTATTTGAACATCACATGACCACTAACGGCTTATAACAAATGGATAGACGGTCTTTCTCTGCTGGGTGTGACTTCAGGCGGCCATATTGAAACACCGACGGGTTTTTTTTTATGAATTCTTGTATGTCTGAATATTTTAAATGTATATATATATGTATGTTTATTATTATGAGGTGATGAATTTCACTTCGTATATTATATTTCTGTATGACTTTCTTAACATACACCTATGAAAAGTAATAGAGGCTGAGTTCGAATGTAGTGTGTGTGTGTGTTTCAGCTGAGGTTTGTTTTGAGTCAATGGGGGTTTAGGTAGGGAGGACAGCTGACCAATAGAAGGTTAAATAGCTTCGCCTTTCTGACGTCATGCTGCCTCCTTAATATTATACCTCCATGGTCCTTAATTAATGGTATAATAGGAGTTTTGTATGGCCTGCCGTATTGTACTATTGGTGTTCTCGGTGTTTCAATATGGCCGCCACTATGCCAGCGCCGCCCTGGTGGACAGACAACAAACTAACTCTACTATATATACCCTTGGCAACTCCAGTGGTACACGTGACTAAATAAAGATCGAGCCGTATGTAAAAAAACACATTCATGGTGTGTACGATGGCGTGGTACCGGTACGATGGCTCTGTTTATTGTCTGTGTATGGAGCCATCGTACCGGTACCATGCCATCATCGTATACACCGTGAATGTTCTTGAATACAGCCTAAACTTTCATTCCAATAATATCAGTTAAATAATATATAAATTAATTACTCTATGTTACTTCAATAAATGCATTAATTATTAAAAACAGTAAAACAAAAATAGACAATTAATTATGTTGTGTAATACCAAGAATTCAAAGTAATTTACATTTTATCATTATAATAACAAATAAGTTTTCTGTGATGTTTTTAGGATAGACTATAATCATTATGATACACACACACACATTATTTTTATTCATATACTTTGGAGGAATCAAGGCATTCCAATGTAACTAAAGTGAATTTCCACCTTCAGTAATACAATTTTATTATGTCAACTATATCTATTTACATTAAAATTAATAATATGATTGAAGGAAAAGAAGGAAAGTAAGATGGTGTGATACGATGAGAATTAAGGTGTGATACGATGAGAATTAAGGTGTGATACGATGAGAATTAAGGTGTGATACGATGAGAATTAAGGTGTGATACGATGAGATGGTGTGATACGATGGGATGGTGTAATACGATGGAGGTTCATGGATCGTACTAACTGTCTGGCTTCTTGAATAGTATGTGTTTTTGAGTGTTGATGGGGCCAGAGGAGATTTAGAGATGGGGGTGGGCGTGGGGGAGGGACACTACTACTACTCCCCTCTGACCCCCCCCTCCCTGTGCTGCCCCCCTCTCCCCCTCCTCCTCCCCCTCCTCCTCCCCTTCTTCTTCTTATACCACTAGGAGGGACGGAACGAGAACCAACCCTGAAATAAATAATAATAATAATAATAATAATAATAATAATAATAATAATAATAATAATAATAATAATAATAATAGTAATAATAATAATAATAATAATAATAATAATAATACTAATACTAATACTAATACTAATACTAATAATAGTAATAGTAATAATAATAATAATAATAATAATAATAATAATAATAATAATAATAATAATAATAATAATAATAATACTAATAATAATAATAATAATACTAATAATAATACTAATACTAATACTACTACTACTACTACTACTACTACTACTACTAATAATAATAATAATAATAATAATAATACTAATACCACTACTACTACTACTACTACTACTACTAATAATAATAATAATAATAATAATAATAATAATAATAATAATAATAGTAATAGTAATAGTAATAATAATAGTAATAATAATAATAATAGCTATACTGACCTCAAGCCTTGTCTCCTGTGTGTGTGTGTGTGTGTGTGTTGTGATCTGATGGGGTTGATTTGGGCTATACTGACGGGGGCGGACTTGGGGAGAGTAAGGGCGGCGTCACTAATCCCCACAGATATGAAGTACTGACGAAGAAGGCCCCTTAGCTGGCGTCCTTCCTCCCTTAGGGCCTCTGCCTCCCCGCGTAGGGATAGTAGGTCCAATTGGGCGTGGTGGTACTTACGATAGAAGTTCCTGAGGTCGTCGTGTGTTCGAAGGGCACCGTCTGCCTGTAGGAGGGAGGGAAGGGTTAGTTTATGTGTATGTGTGTGTGTGTGAGAGAGAAAGAATGGTTAATTTATGTGAGAGAGAGAAAGAGAGAGAGAGAATATACACGCATACACACACACTTACCTACACACAAGCACACACACACACACACACACACACACACACACACACACACAACACACACACACACACACACACATACACATACCTCCTGTAATACATAATCAAGTAGTGGTTGTAGTGTATTATATTGACTGTACACACACACACACACCTACACACACACCAACACACACACAACACACACACACACACCTACACACACACATACCTCCTGTAATACATAATCAGGTAGTGGTTGTAGTGTGTCGTATTGAGTGAGTTCGTGGGCAGCGTCTTCATGACTTAACATTTCACTGATTCTGGCTAATTTCTCTCTTCCTAGTGATGCTCTCCCTCCACCACCATCACCTGCTCCTCCACCTCCACCTCCTCCTCCAGCAACTCCTCCATCACTTCTTCCTCCAGCAACTCCTCCACTCCTCCCTGTTCCTCCAGCAGCTCCTCCACCTCCTCCTCCTCCTCCACTCCTCCCTGCTCCTCCACTTGCTCCTCCACTTCTTCCTGTTCCTCCACCAGCTCCTCCTCCACTCCTTCCTGTTCCTCCACCACCTCCTCCTCCACCTATTGAGAGAGAGAGAGGTGAGTTATAATTCAATGTTTATATTTATTATCTATATTATTATCTTTTATTCATTTATATTAATTTAACTAACTACTACTACTATTACTACTACTACTACTACTACTACTACTACTACTACTACTACTATTACTACTACTACTACTACTACAACTACTACTACAACTACAACTACAACTACTACTACTACTACAACTACTACTACAACTACAACTACTAACATGTACCTACAAATAACCAACAAACTAACTAACTAACTAACTAACCAACTAACCAACAAACAAACAAACCAACTAACTAACTAACTAACCAACAAACAAACTAACTAACTAACCAACAAACAAACTAACCTGATTTCAAAGTGGGTAAGATAAGAGAATGATGGGAGTTTTGTAATGTTGTGTGTGTGTGTGTGTGTGTGTGTGTGTGTGTGTATTCCTCTACATACTTAGTACTTTCATCACCAATACCCTTTTGTTGTTGTTGTTGTTGTTGTTGTTGTGGAAGAAAGGGGGGATTGTGGTTAGTATTATATCTGTTATTATTATTATTATTTTTTTTTTTTTTTTTTTTTTTTTTTTTTTACAATTCGTCCGATTACTATTTTCATTATTATTACATGTATTATTATTATTAACATTATTACTATTATTTTAATTATTCTTATTAATATTATTATTATTATTATTATTATTATTACTATCATCATTATTATTATTATTATTATTATTATTACTATATATATTATCATTATTATTATTATTATTATTATTATTATTATTATTATTATTATTATTAACAAATACTTTAATCACTAACCTTCAAAAACTTGGAGGAAGAAGGAGGAGGAGGTGGAGGAGGAGGTAGTGAGGTGAGGTGGAGGTGGTGAGGAGGAGGTGGAGGAGGAGGTAGTGAGGAGAGGTGTTGTTGTTGTTGTTGTTGTTGTTGTTGGTGAGGTAAGGTGAAAGAGGTACCTCCCCTTGACGAAGAGTATAGTGAGGTACCCAACCCTTCGTCTGTCTCTGAGGTGGAATTGAGGCCCATCTGTGTCTCTGTCTCAGCCTGGAGAGAGAGAGAGAGAGAGAGAGAGAGAGAGAGAGAGAGAGAGAGAGAGAGAGAGAGAGAGAGAGGGAGAGAGAGAGAGAGGGAGAGAAGAGGTAAAAAAAAAAAAAAGAAAAAGTGATATTGAAATGTGGTGGGAATTGTCCATAGAGTTTAAATCACTTTTTTTTTTTATTATTATTACTATTATTTTTATTATTATTATTATTATTATTATTATTATTATTATTATTATTATTATTATTATTAAACACACAGACACACACACACACACAAACACACACACACACACACACACCTGTAAGGGCTGTATCTGCTGGTGGTACTGTAGTGAGGGCGTAGGCGTGGGCGTAGCAGTGAGGGTGATAGTAGCGTGTATAGTAGTAGTATGGGTAGTAGTAGTAGTAGGGGTATGGGTAGTGGTGGTAGTAGTGACGTAAGGTGTGTGTGGTGGTGGTAGGAAGGGTAGGTTACGGTCTCTGGTGTGTTCAAGCTTTCTACACACACCTGCTAACTCTAACACACAGCCACCCTCCTTCAGCACCTCCTCCAGGCGCTGTACAAAGACACACAGAAGCCAAGAGAGAATCATAAACATAATATTAGGTAAAAAATAATAATAAACATAATATTAGGTAAAAATAATAATAAACATAATATTAAATAACAATAATAAACATTATATTATCAAAAGACACACAGAAGGCAAGAGAAAATCATAAACATAATATTAGGTAAAAAATAATAATAAACATAATATTAGGTAAAAATAATAATAAACTTAATATTAAATAACAATAATAAACATTATATTATCAAAAGACACACAGAAGGCAAGATAGAATCATAAACATAATATTAGGTAAAAATAATAATAAACATAATATTAAATAACACTAATAAACATTATATTATCAAAAGACACACAGAAGGCAATAGAGAATCATAAACATAATATTAGGTAAAAAATAATAATAAACATAATATTAAATAACAATAATAAACATTATATTATCAAGTAACGATAACAATAAACATGATATTAAGTAACGATAACAATAAACATATATATCAAATAACAATAATAATAATAATAATAATAATAATAATAATAATAACAACAACATGAAGTAATAATGATAAAAATATTAAACAGAATGAGAGATAAAAATAGACCACAACCACAACAACTACAACTACAATCAACTAACCTTCTTGGCGTGGTCCCCTCTGGCGTTGATTGCTTTTAGTAGCGTTCTGCCTGCAATTCTCTGTCCCCCCACGGCCCCTCTGACGACACCCACGGCACGTTTCAGTCGATGCAGATCACGGCCTGTACTGCTCTCTCTCTCCACCTCACGTATACGACGTCTTAATCCCTCCACTTCGTTCTGTGTGTGTGTGTGTGTGAGAGAGAGAGAGAGAGAGAGATTACCTAATATAACCCAACCTAACCCAACCCAACCTAACATAACATAACACAACACAACACAACACAACACAACACAACCTAACCCTTCCCTAACCTAACCCAACCCAACCCTTCCCTAACCTAACGTAACCTAACCTCACCTAAGCTAACGTAACGTAACCTAACCTGCATTTCCTTGGTGGTAGCTGTGACTTGTGCCAGATTGGTTTGGTTTATTGTGACTCTGTGTGTGAGTGAGGTAGAGGCTTTACGTAGTGAGGTGGTTCGTGTCTCGTGGTCCCTTATTCCAGCAGCCAGTCGGTCCCAGGCTTCCTCTAGTGCTCCCTCTCTCTCCACACGTGCTGCTGTTACCTCCTCCTCCAACTGTGGGGGTCGAGGAGGAGGAGAAAGTGGAGGAGGAGGAGGAGAAAGTGGAAGTGGAGGAGAAGGAGAAAGTGGAAGTGGTGGAGAAGGAGAAAGTGGAAGTGGTGGTGAAGGAGATAGTGGAAGTGGTGGAGAAGGAGAAAGTGGAAGTGGTGGGTGGTGAAGGAGAAAGTGGAAGTGGTGGTAAAGAAGAAATGATTAAAGTTATGTTCCACTTACTCTGATTCCTCACTAAATAAATATCACCAGTTCAAATGGCATAAATATTTAAGTACATGTATGTGGTCGTGAATTTACGAGGTCGGGTGTACAGACAGACACATTCAAATATCCACCCACACTTAATACCATATAAAAATTGAAACTATAATCATACAACAACAACAACAACACCTTACGTCAACTCATTCTTTACTATCTCTACATACATACATAAATACAATACATAATATACATATATACAATAAATACATAATATACAATAACATAAATACATAACATACATACAATACATAATATACATACATACACAACATAAATACATACATACATAACATAAATACATACCTACATAACATAAATACATAACATAAATAAATACATAACATACATTGATACATACCTGTGTTGTAATTTGTGTGATAGTAGTATGAAAGGCAGCTAACTCTTCCTTCTCAGTGTGTGTATGGTGTCTTCTAGCTGCGTGTGTGATGAGGGCATGGTGACGTAGATGGTGTAGGTGTGTTGAGGCGAGGGTTACCGTGTTGTCTGTTGTCGCTGTGTGGGTTAGGGAGGATTCACATTCACGTACATACCCCGTCAGGAGGCCGATGTGTTCTTCGTGGAGTTCTGAGGAGAGGAGGGGGTTAAGGGGATGGTTAGTGTGATGCTGGTTTGGGCGCCCCTTTGTACCACGAGAGAGAGAGAGAGATAGAGATAGATAGAGAGAGAGCTTATGTATTCCTCGTGGAGTTCTGAGGAGGAGAGGGGGTTAGGGTGATGCTGGTTTGGTTTGGGCGCCCCTTTGTACCACCAGAGAGAGAGAGAGAGAGAGAGAGAGAGAGAGAGAGAGAGAGAGAGAGAGAGAGAGAGATTATGTATTCCTCGTGTAGTTCTTAGGAGGAGGAAAGAGTATTATTATTATTATTATTATTATTATTATTATTAGTCATATGCCAATCACACTCACCAGTCACCAGCCAGTCTCACCTGCCAATCAGACTCCCCTGCCAATCAGACTCCCCTACCAATCAGACTCCCCTACTAATCAGACTCACTCTCCTGCCAATCAGACTTACTCCCCTGCCAATCAGACTCCCTCCCCTACCAATCAGACTCCCCTGCCAATCAGACTCCCTCCCCTACCAATCAGACTCCCCTGCCAATCAGACTCACTCACCTGCCAATCAGACTCACTCCCCTGCCAATCAGACTCCCCTGCCAATCAGACTCCCTCCCCTGCCAATCAGACTGACCTGCCAATCTGTGCACGGCAGCGAGGTGGTTGTGTGCAGCCTGTGTTCGCTGGTGTTGTGCTCGACCCACCTGATTGGCCAGCAGTTGAATCATAGTGTTCTGTCTGTCAGTCGTCTCCTTCACTCGCTGACGTAACTCCTGAAACACACACACACACACACACAGACACACACACACACACACACACACACACACATACACACACAAACACACACACACACACACACACACATAACATATTAATTAACATCATATATAAATATATAAATAAATTTATAACTTGATAAATAATAATAATAATAATAACAACAATAATAATAATAATGATAATAATAATAATAATAATAATAATAATAATAACAACTACAACAATAATAATAATAATAATAATAATAATAATAATAATAATAATAATAATAATAATAATAATAATAATAAATATTTTTTTGTATTAATTAACCTGCACAATCCTAATGACAACAACAACAACAAAAATCTGCTTATAAACAATAGACCAACACAGTCTATAATAAATCATTTATATACGTATTCACCTTAAAATAAAACTACCTATTGTTTTCACCTGTAGTTGTGTGTGTAGTGATGAGGTTTTGGCTTCCCTTAGCACCTCACGCCATTTTGTCATCAATTTAGCCTCATTTGCAATACCTTTCTTGCCTTCATCTGATAGTTTTAGCTGTAACACACACACACATATATTATAATAAATACACACACACACATGCACACACACACATTATAATAAATACACACACACACATTATAATAAATACACACACGCACATGCACACACACACATTATTATTATTAGACCAGGTATGTATTTAAATGTGCTGCAATTTCAATTACATGTATCATAAAAGATTTGCACTATAATAATAATAATAATAATAAAACAGTAATAAAACATAAATCCACACACCCACCCACTTTGAGAAATCCACCCACGAGTAATAAAACATAAATAAACTTAAAAACTTAAAAAAAAAACACCCACCCACCCACCCACACACCTTAAGAAATCCTGCCACGAGTTCTTCCTTCCTTCTATTACTCTCTGCTTCCTGTGCTGCCCTTCTGTCTAAGTATTGTTGTCTCTGCTCCACTGTCATTCTCGCTAACTTGTCACCTTTACCTTTCCCTTTCTTTTTGGGGGCCATGATTAATTTTGTGGTTGTCGCTGTTGTTGTTGTGGTTGCTGTTGTTGTTGAAGATTGTGGACGGGGTTAGTTGCTGTAAGGGAATTAATATATATGAGGAGAAAGGAGATATTGATGGAAAGGAGGGACTGGGAGATGGTGATTGATAGAGAGGTGGGATAGTGAGTATGAAGGAAATAGAAGGAAAGGAGGAACGGGGAGAATGGAACTATAGATGGAAAGGAGGGACAGGGAGAAGGAAATAGAAGGAAAGGAGGAACGGGGAGAATGGAACTATAGATGGAAAGGAGGGACAGGGAGAAGGAAATAGAAGGAAAGGAAGGAACAGTTAAATAATTAAAAGGGAGTAGCTGGGGCCGAAGGAGCACCCAAACTCGTAATTAATCCACTGCCCATTGAGCTAATGAAACTTACCAAACACAGACTAAATAATAACAACAATAACAATAATAATAATACACGTCTGTTTTTGTTTTAGTTGAGTGAAGTTGTATGAAGTTGTATTCTGGCTGAGTCCCAAATACACTGTCCACTCTATTAGCATTGATGGTGTTGGTTGGCGTCCCTAGCAACCAGCCAACACCACCGTTGCTAGGGAGTGACGTCACATATGCTGGTTGATTTTACCCATAATTACAATCACTCATGTTTGTTATTTTGGTTACCTTGTTATTATTGGTTTATTTGAACTACTATACTACTACTACTACTACTACTACTACTTTTACTACTACTACTACTACTTTTACTACTACTACTACTACTTTTACTACTACTACTACTACTTTTACTACTACTACTACTACTTTTACTACTACTACTACTACTTTTACTACTACTACTACTACTTTTACTAATTTTACTACTACGACTATTGCTACTACTACCATTACAACTATTACTACTACTAATAATAATATAGCAACAAATTTGATATGAATGAATACACTGGAAAAAAAAATAAAGATGTACAGTTTGGTGCAAAAGTCCTGTCACCTCACCCAAACAACAACAACAACAACAGAGCTGCTTGAAGGAAAACAAACATGAAGGAAAATAATAAAAAGACAAATATCAAGAAAATAGAAAAAAAGGATACCATACAATATAGATAATAATCGCACTTTTAATTTTTCCTGCCCCCCCCCCAAAAAAAAAAAAAAAAAAATCGCATTAGTTTCCTAAAAAAAAAAATCTTTCGTCCTAAAAAAAAACATTAATTTTATCCTGAAAAGTTAAAAAAAAAAAAAAAAAAAAAAATAATAATAATAATAATAATAATAATAAATAAAATATCTCTAGGGTAATGAAAAGTCATTGTCATTATATTTTTATTCTTAAATATGTATATACATAACTAATGATGTACAGAAAAACTCTATATACAACATGTACAGGTTAAATGGAATGATTTAGATAATAATAATAATTTTGTAGTTAGTTTATTTATTTTAACTGACTGATGGTAAATATAAACAAGAGAGTCGATTCATATGCAAGAACATCCATCCGTGGTGTATACGATGGTGTGGTGACGGTACCATGGGGCTACGTTGTTTGTCTGTGGAGTCGTCGTATACCGTGACCACACCATCGTATGTACTACACTATAAAGGTTCTTGAATACGGCCTTTTAAGTTTGTGTGTTAAGTTAAGTTTGGAGAATAGTTTCGTGTGTGTGTGTGTGTGTGTGTGTGTGTGTGTGTGTGTGTGTGTGTGTGTGTGTGTGTGTGTGTGTGTGTGTGTGTGTGTGTGTGTGTGTGTGTGTGTGTACAGTAAACACCAAGGAAATAGAAGGAAAGGAGGCACAGTAAACACCAAGGAAATAGAAGGAAAGGAGGGACAGTAAACACCAAGGAAATAGAAGGAAAGGAGGCACAGTAAACACCAAGGAAATAGAAGGAAAGGAGGCACAGTAAACACCAAGGAAATAGAAGGAAAGGAGGGACAGTAAACACCAAGGAAATAGAAGGAAAGGAGGGACAGTAAACACCAAGGAAATAGAAGGAAAGGAGGGACAGTAAACACCAAGGAAATAGAAGGAAAGGAGGGACAGTAAACACCAAGGAAATAGAAGGAAAGGAGGGACAGTAAACACCAAGGAAATAGAAGGAAAGGAGGGACAGTAAACACCAAGGAAATAGAAGGAAAGGAGGGACAGTAAACACCAAGGAAATAGAAGGAAAGGAGGGACAGTAAACACCAAGGAAATAGAAGGAAAAGAAAGAGGGAGGAACAGGGAGAAGAAGCAAGCAAGAAAAATACAAGAAAAGAAAGAAAGGAGGAACAGGAAAAATCTAACAAGGAAATAAATAACAAAAACAAAGAATAACACACAAGTTTCAGTAATAATAATAATGATAATTGTTGTTGTTGTTGAATGTTGTTGTTGATATTGTTATTGTTGATATTGTTGTTATTGTTGTTGTTGTTATTGTTGTTATTTACCATCAGTCAGTAAAAACAGACAAATACAAAAAGTTACACGTTGGTTACAGGTTTAAAAAAAAAGTTTGTATAGTATTTTATTTTAGCACTTTGGGTTGTATGCAAGAACGACGGTATTGGTGGTATTTACGTTGGTGGTGTGGTACTAATACTATGACTCCATGCATACACACACACACACTACAGAGCCATCGTATCGGTACCACGCCGTCGTATACACCACGGTTGTTCTTGAATACGATGACTCCATACGTACACACACACACACACACACTATACAAAGCCATCGTATACACCACGGCATAGCTGTTCTTGCATATCACCCATAATATTATACGGTACTCTAACATACTGCGAGATATGCGTTCATGAAAGTAATATTATTATTATTATTATTATTATTATTATTATTATTATTATTATTATTATTATTATTATTATTATTATTATTATTATTTTTATTATTATGGGGGAGTATATTGGAGGACTAATGTTTCCTCCATACTATGTCGTGAAACACATCCACGGTTAGTATCTGTGAGGGGATTTTGTTTCCTGGTAAAGTTTGGAAGAAATTAAGTTACTCCAATTCACTAAAATGAGGAAGTATCTCTATCTCTCTCTCTGTCTCTCTCTCTCTCTCCCTGTCTCTCTCTCTCTCTCTCTGTCTCTGTCTCTGTCTCTCTCTGTCTCTCTCTTTCTTTCTTTCTTTCTCTCTTTCTCTCTCTCTTTCTCTCTCTCTCTCTCTCTTTCTCTCTCTCTCTGTCTCTGTCTCTCTCTCTCTGTCTCTCTCTCTCTCTCTCTCTCTCTCTCTCTCTCTCTTATTATTATCATGAAGGGTGGAGAATATTTTAATGGTGTATTGGGAGGTCTGTGTGTGTGTGTGTGTGTGTGCGTGTGTGTGTGTGTGTGTTTGTGTGTGTGTGTGTGTGTGTGTAAGAACTACAGTACAGTACAAAATTATACACAAAAAATGTCATCAAGTACAGTATATAATATAAGTATCGTATAATAATAATAATAATATATATATTTTGTTTTGATTTACACAAACACCGGAGGGAAAAATAAAAATAAAAACCCAATATATAAACTCGCCTCGTCACTCGACCCACTCGGAAGTTAAGTTAAGTTAAGTTAAGTTAAGTTTGGTTTGGTTTGGAAGTTATAATTTGAACTTTATAGTAGTTAATATTATTATTGGTTAATATGTGGCACAATTAATATTCATAATAAATAACCTCTCTTTACATAATTATTATAACCTGTGTAAGAATTCTTTTTTTTTTCATCTATAAACACTACTTACTCCTCATGGATATTATTTACGGTTTATTTATTTATTTATTTTCGTCTATAAACATTCCTCTTCATATTATTTTGTTGTTGTTGTTGTTGTTGGTGAAATTATATGGTCTGTGATTCCTTCTAAATGACCAACCAACATGAAGAAAAAAAAAAAAAAAAAATCTCGTTCTTTTAATGCGTAAAAAAAAAAAAAAAAAAAAAAAAAAAAAAAAAAAAAAAAAATCTCCCAACAATGCGTATTCTAATTTAAAAAAAATCCTATCCATGCATATTCTAATTTTCACTATTACACAATGCAAAGGGAATGGTGAAGCACAAACCAACCTACAATACAATACAATGAAAATACAGAATATAAAGTACGTACTTAAAAAAGATTGTACAGTCAAGAGCACTAATAAGTTTACATAGGTTTAGGTTTAATTGGTTGAAGGTTTGAAAAGTCCAATGAAGATCTTTTTTATTTATTTTTTACAGTCTCTTTTTATTTATTTTTACAGTCTCTATTTATTTATTTTTTACAGTATCTTTTTATTTATTTTTTACAGTATCTTTTTATTTATTTTTTACGGTCTCTTTTTATTTATTTTTTACAGTGTCTCTTTTTATTTATTTTTACAGTATCTTTTTATTTATTTTTTACAGTATCTCTTTATTTATTTTTTATCGTCTCTATTTATTTATTTTTTACCGTCTCTATTTATTTATTTTTACTGTCTCTTCATATTTATTTTTTACTGTCTCTATTTATTTATTTTTTACCGTCTCTTTAGGTGTTTGAAGTACATCTGTTAACTTATTAGTATTCTTGTCTGTACAGTAAAGGTACGAGTATACAGCAGATCCTTGATAATAATTATAAGATGATTACATTTATCACGTAATAATTATTATACACTCTCCTCTCTTTTTATTACAGGTTAGGTTCCTGAAGGGTGAATTTCATAAAGTGAATTTCACATAAAGTAAATTGTACATTTCCATATTTAATATATTTACTGTATTTAATGTATTCAATATATGTACTAAATTTAATAATCTTACATATCACGGGTCTATTGTATACCAACTGGAAAAATAAATTAGTACTACCGTTCACACTATACAAAAATACAGTACAGTATGTAAACAAAATACAAAAAACTACAAAAAACAACACAAAATACATACATACAATAACACAAACTACTCAGTGAGGAAAACTTAATAACATACACACAGTAATGATAATATCTCTCACAAAAATAAAAAAAGTCTTTCTCTCACACCAACACAATCTGGAAATATGCTAAGTCAATTTATTTCCATCTCTCACTCAACCTCATCACTCAACCTCACTCCTTTAC
>JAWZYT010001841.1:155000-165000 GCA_034508575.1 Petrolisthes manimaculis | reverse complement strand
GCCGCTCTCTTCGCTCGAGTGTGTGTGTTCCATCAATAGTACACCTGTGGATATAGAGTTTAAATTATTATTATTATATTTCTCCGTGTTTTATGTTCATTACTTTTATTGGTGTTATTATGAAAAATATTGTTCATCGCTAACACACTATCTTCTTCCTCATCCTCCAACTCCTCCTTCTCTTCCTCCTCCTCCAACTCCTCCTTCTCTTCCTCCTCCTCCAACTCCTCCTTCTCCTCCTCCCCCTCCTACTCTTCTTCCTCCTCCCCCTCCTACTCCTCCTCCTCCTCCTACTCCTCCTCCTCCTCTTCCTCCTCCTCCTACTCTTCACACTTATTGTTGTGTATGTGAACCATCAACAGTTCACCTACAAACACATAATAAAATTCATTATATTGTATTTCCAAGTTAGTGAATGGGAAAGACATGATGAGTGCACAAAAAAAATTATATACAGTAACACTTTTGTAATGTGTTTTGCCAGGGAATAAACACAGGGAATAATAATAATAACACACACACACACATAAAAATAACTATAGAAGCTGAAGGAAGGTTGGGAAAGGCAATGTCCAATCTGCCTCAAACCCCAACAATAACAACAACAAAAACACCACCACCAAAACAACTCACAAATTTATCCTCTCAATGTGAAGGTTAGATTTAATTAATATCCATATATTTTCTCTGTACCTTCAATACACACTGAAGGAAGGTTGGGAAAGGTAATGTTTAATAGGCCTCAAATCCCAACAATAACAACAACAACAACACCAACAAAACAACTCACACACACGCACACACACACACACACACACACACACAAAATCCCATTCTGTAAGAGAAGACATAGTGTGAGGAGTGAGTGAGGTGATACACACACACACACACACACACACACACTACACCTGTCTGAGTAGTGACATGATTGGCAGTTGTTGTAGGTAATATTGTTGTTTGTTTTGGTGTGTGTGTCTATTGAAGTCCTGCTGCTGGGTCCTGAGTGTCTACGTATTCCACCCAACATATGTCTCACTCCTATACATAACCAATATACATAATAATATACATACATACATAATAATATACATACATACATAATAATATACATACATACATAATAATATACATACATACATACATATACATACATCTAAACACAGCATATGTCTCACTCCTATACATAACCAATATACATAATAATATACATACATCTAAACACAGTATACTATATCAATACAAACCACTTCCCTACACCTATAGATAAAACAATAATTATGACAAATAGATTCAACTACTGTACTGTACAATTGAGGAATTAGAAAGTGCAAGTACTGTAAAATAAGACATAAATAGGTACCATATAAAATTTCAGTCAGTCACGTTCCACTTTACATCGGATCTGGAATGTTAGTGATTCATTGTATATAAAAATACCAGGCTATATTACAAAGAACTCAAATTTATTGCCATATATACTCATATTTTTCTTGTACTTTCTACTTGATCAAGTGTACATAAACCTGGAAGCTAGAAAAACAAAATGAAAAAAAAATTGAAAAACAAAATGGGAAAAAAAAAAAAAAAAAAAAAAAAAATGAAAAAAAAATGAAAAAAAAAAAATGAAAAAAAAAAATGAAAAAAAACATTGAAAAAAAAAAAAAAAAAAAAAAAAAAAAAAAAAAATGAAATGTAACACCAAATTAAAAAGTAGGTGTGTGTGTGTTTGTACTTACTCCTTGCCTTCTCCCTGAGGTGATGTTGTTCTCCTGTAGAGTAACTAGTGGGTCTGGTGAGTGGTGGTCGTTGTGGTGGTCCTGGTGGTAGCTGTGGACCGTCTAGTAGTGCCGCTGCCAGACCAGACACACCACCACTACCGTAACTTGAGTCAAACCCACGCGATGAGAACGACGTACCTGATACAAACATTAATGTACAGTTGCCATAAGAGGTATTGCAACAACTATTGATACAACATTAGGTATTGCGACAACTATTGATACAACATTAAATATATTAATGTACAGTTGCCAAAAGAGGTGATACAAACATTAATGTACAGTTGCCAAAAGAGGTATTGCAACAACTATTGATACAACATTAAATATATTAATGTACAGTTGCCATAAGAGGTATTGTGACAACTATTGATACAACATTAAATATATTAATGTCTATAGTTGTTTGTAGGGATATATATAAGTATGTATTACAGAAGGATATGTATATTTCCTTCTTTTATACATGTTTATAAGTATGTATTACATGTGTGTGTGTGCGTGAACGTGCGTGTGTGTGTGTGTGTGTATAACTAACCTGATGCTCTGGTAGGTCCTGATGTGAAGGTGGTTGGGAAGACTGGACAATATACTGACGATATAAAACTTTCAAATGTTGTTGCTTCACTGTACTGTTCAATGATGGTGTCCAAGGCTCTCGCTCTCTCCTCATAACTGGTGAAGGTATTGGTGTTAGTAAGAACAAAGTTAATAATAAAATAGAATAGAATACACAGTGCACTAATAAATAATAAAATTCTATACTCAGTGCATATACTAATAAATAATACTCACAAAATTCTATCTATACACAATGTAGTAATAAATAATAATACTCACAAAATTCTATCTATACACAATGTAGTAATAAATAATAAACCCACATTATTTTATACAGTGGATATACTAATAAATAATACTCACAAAATTCTATCTATACACAATGTAGTAATAATTAATACTCACAAAATTCTATCTATACACAATGTAGTAATAAATAATAATACTCACAAAATTCTATCTATACACAATGTAGTAATAAATAATAATACTCACAAAATTCTATCTATACACAATGTAGTAATAAATAATAATACTCACAAAATTCTATCTATACACAATGTAGTAATAAATAATAAACCCATATTATTTTATACAGTGGATATACTAATAAATAATACTCACAAAATTCTATCTATACACAATGTAGTAATAAATAATGAACTCACAAGTTTTGATAGAGTGTGAGTCTGCTACGTTTGGCTCTTGAGGCATTGATGGCAGTGGCACGGACCAGACCGGGTAACACCTTGTGACCCACCAACGCTCCATCAAACAGCGGACCAAAGAACGGAACCTGTGAGTTGAGGGAGATGGAATATATTTAGTACAGTCGGCAGCATAATTTCACGTCCATTTCCAATTTTTTTTTTTTTTTTTTTTTTTTTTTTTTTTTTTTTTTTTCTAATATGACCAGATAGTTACATTCTGAATCGGTTTCTATTCTAACAACAATATATATAATTTGCTATGTTCCATTTACTATATAATGCTAATATGACCAGATAGAGTTACTTTCTGAACCAGTTTCTACTCTAACAACAACAATATTATATACATTTTTTTTTATATTATTTTTACATTACACGATCCCTTTACGAACGCATCCCTCGTGTAATTTGAGAAATCCCTGTAATTTGCTATGTCCCATTTACTATATAATTAAGTACTGTGTGTGTGTGTGTGTGTGTTATCTCTGCATTTCAATAGTCTTATATAAATATCATTAGGTTTATAACTTATGCTGCCGACTGTACATTGGAGTATCTTGATTCCTCCTCCATTGTATGCCAGGAAACAGAATGTGTGAATAAAATTAATGGTGTTTTTTTTGTTGCTTAAAATACATTAGTTTGGAGGAATCAGTTGCTCCAGATTTACACTATGGTATCTGAATGTATGTGTGTGTGTGTGTATGTGTGTGTGTATGAGTGTGTATGTGTGTATGAGTGTGTATGTGTGCGTGAGTGTGTATGAGTGTGTATGTGTGTGTATGAGTGTGTATGTGTGAGAGTGTGTATGTGTGTGTGTGTGTATGAGTGTGTATGTGTGTGTATGAGTGTGTATGTGTGAGTGTGTGTATACATGTGTGTGTGTGTGTGTGTGTGTGTACTTACATCACCAACAAGATTATCAAGATCATCAGTAGAGTGTTAACAATAACTTACATCAGGTTTGGTACAGATTTGTATTCTATATAGTCTGTTTGGCAGTGGGTATATGACAATGAGGACATCACAGAACTCGGTGGGTATGATGCCACGACGATAGTCCCTCGTGTGTTCAGACCAGACTATGTGTACCTCATCATTACCCAGGTGACGTGTCTGTAGGCAACGAGAGAAATAATTAGATTCGTAGACAACGAGATAAATATTTAGATTCGTAGGCAACGAGATAAATATTTAGATTCGTAGGCAACGAGATAAATATTTAGATTCGTAGGCAACGAGATAAATATTTAGATTCGTAGGCAACGAGAAAAATATTTAGATTCGTAAACACGGGGTCAGGAAAATAAATAAATATATAATTATGTTATACACCAGTAATAAAAGAATCTAGAAGTGAGTGATCAAGAATACATTTTATTGAAGAAGTAGTTTAATAATATGAATCTAGAACTAAGTGATGAAGAATACATTTTATACAAGAAGTAGTTTAATAATAAGATGAAGAATACATTTTATCCAAGAAGTAGTTTAATAATATGAATCTAGAAGTGAGTGATGAAGAATACATTTTATCCAAGAAGTAGTTTAATAATATGAATCTAGAACTAAGTGATCAAGAATACATTTTATACAAGAAGTAGTTTAATAATATGAATCTAGAACTAAGTGATCAAGAATACATTTTATCCAAGAAGTAGTTTAATAATAAGATGAAGAATATATTTTATCCAAGAAGTAGTTTAATAATATAAATCTAGAAGTGAGTGATGAAGAATACTTTACATTGAAGCATTATGAGTCTAACCTTCTGTAACATGCTCTGCTCTGAGAAGGAAGGCATGCGTGTGGAGACGTGGAAAACGACCTCAGTGAGAGACGTGGCGTAGTAAGGGGCCGTCTCCCCCGTCGACCCGTTGCGTTGTAGACCACCGAGGAAACCAGTGTGTGTTGCCAACTCTACCTCCCAGCCTAGACCACCAACAAACTCCTGGGGAATTATTAATGTAAAGGAGTATTTTTTTTTTTTTTTTTTTTTTTTTTTTTTTTTTTTTATAAGTGAGTCTGTGTGTATTATTTAACTCCCAGCCTAGACCACCAACAAACTCCTGGGAAATCATTAATGTAAAAGAATGTAAGTGGGTGTAAGTGTATTATTTAACTCCTGGGAAATCATTAATGTTAAGAAATATAAGTGGGTGTAAGTGTATTATTTAACTTCTGGGAAACCATTAATGTAAAAGAATGTAAGTGGGTGTAAGTGTATTATTTAAACAGTTACACATGACAGAGTAGACAGTCAGGGGACGTTTCCAGCAATTGCCATATTTTCAACATCATAAACACACATCCTAAGTCATTTTTGTTCTACTTATATTATTTTAACCCTATCATAAGATGTGATTTAGGCAGACAGGAATCCAGAAATCAATGACAAATGACTTAAACCATTCATTCATTCATTCATTCATTCATTTATAAGGGTGACAATTTGTTAAAGGTAGAAGTACAGTGTTGGTAAATCTGGAGCAACTGATTCCTCCAAACTATTTCAAGCAACAGAACACCATTATTTTTATCCATCTGGTCCTGTTTCCTGACATAGTTTGGAGGAATCAAGGCACTCCAATGTACCAAAAGTATACTCTCTCCTTAATTCCACAATACAATATAGAATAATATAGTTTAATTTTTCACCTCAAATCCCAAAAGTATCCTCTCTCCTTAATTCCACAATACAATACAGAATAATATAGATTAATAATATGGTTTAATTTTTCACCTCAAATCCCAAAAGTATCCTCTCTCCTTAATTCCACAATACAATACAGAATAATATAGTTTAATGTTTCACCTCAAATCCCAAAAGTATCCTCTCTCCTTAATTCCACAATACAATACAGTATAGAATAATATAGTTTAATGTTTCACCTCAAATGCCAAAAGTATACTCTCCTCTTAATTCCACAATACAATACAGAATAATATAGATTAATAATATGGTTTAATTTTTCACCTCAAATCCCGCTGAGCCTCCACTGTTACTAAGGATTGACATTTTATCCTCTTGTCCTTCAGCCACATAGATCACAGCCAGTTTGTGAGTTTCTCGACATTTCTGAAACATGGTTCGTTGGTGAGGTATGGGTTGGACATCAATATTAAGATTAATTAATTTACCACATAATAAAAAATCAATATTATGATTAATTAATTTACCACATAATAAAAAATCTATATTATGATTAAATAATTTACCACATAATAAAAAATCAATATTAAGATTAACTAATTTACCACATAATAAAAAATCAATATTAAGATTAATTAATTTACCACATAATAAAAAATCAATATTAAGAAATTGATATATGATTACTGTACCTGGTTATCTGAAATTGATATATGATTTTTTTTTTTTTTTTTTTTTTTTTTTTTTTTATTACTGTACCTGGTTATCAAGGTTTTTTAGTTCCCTGAGTAATTTATCATTTTTCTTGAGTGTATATATGGACTGTCTCTTTTCCCACGATGCCAAACCCAGCTGGTCAAAGAGAAGACGTCCTTGTTGGAAAGGTGAGCGGGATTCAATGGGTGGCGGGCAGTGACAGCCAGGACACACCATGCTGAGATTAAAGACATACACAGATATATATATAGATAGTTCATTTATATAGACAGTTCATTTATATAGACAGTTCATTTATATAGACAGTTCATTTATATAGACAGTTCATTTATATAGACAGTTCATTTATATAGACAGTTCATTTATATAGACAGTTCATTTATATTGACAGTTAATTTATATAGACAGTTAATTTATATAGACAGTTAATTTATATAGACAGTTAATTTATATAGACAGTTCATTTTATTGACCATGATTATTATTCTTTACAACTTAATACATTTTCATTGTCCACTAACTACTGTATACACTAACTGTTTATAAAAGGCTATATAAGATTAGACTAGGGGCCGTAAACAGAAAACACGGATGTTTATAATGGACTATATAAGATTAGACTACGGGCCGTAAACAGGAAACACAGATGTTTATAATGGACTATATAAGATTAGACTATAGGCCGTAAACAGAAAAACTGGTGGTGTTGACGATGGTATGGTACCGGTACGATGACTCTGTATACCATCGTTAACACCATCGATGTTCTTGCATAGGCTACAGTAAAAGGTATCACCATTACAGTACAGTAGACAATTGATATAATGCTGTGAATAACAATATAAATGCAGTATAATTTAATAGTATAAATAAATAAGTGCCATCTTCTATTACAGCAGAAAAGAAGTAACACCAAAATTATTAAACTTTTTCATTTTTAACTTGGCTTATTTTCAATTTTTGTTTAGGTAACTCTACATCAGACAGTTTTTATAAGCACCTGGACAGCTCTATTAATAACCTCTGAGATTACCTGAAGCTCTACTAAAATAAGAGTACTGTACTACTGTATACAACACCATAGTAGAGTACAGTACAGTAGAGGTATTGTACAGTCGTGGTCAATAATAATCATCCACATATGGGTAACTTCAACAATTTACTATCTAATGTTTTCACGTTCACATATGATATTATTGTTTTAAGTAGTGTGTAGTTGCTTGTAGTAAATTAAAAGATGGTACTTAACCTAATTATTGGAAAGTTTATCATCTAAGTAACAGAGGGAAGCGATCAAAATCTTACATGAGTTACCCTTATATGGATGATTATTTTTGACCACGACTGTCCATGTACTCACTTAGCATCCACCGCATGTCTTGTTTGGAATTCTGCCTCCATGTTGCGTTGGTTGAGTATAGTAGAGATGGCATCATGTTGTGCCTCTAGGGGTAGTGATGGGGGTGGACCTACAGCCTCGTTCAGGGCGTGACCAAATTGTTCTAGTACCTCGGGACTCGTGTGACCAACATAATTCAGCAGCTGTAACAACACATACAGACATACAACATATATTTTTAGGGGATAGCAGCTGTAACAACACATACACACATACAGACATACAACATACATTTTTAGGGGATAGCAGCTGTAACAACACATACATACATACATACAACATATATTTTTAGGGGATAGCAGCTGTAACAACACATACATACATACATACAACATACATTTTTAGGGGATAGCAGCTGTAACAACACATACATACATACATACATACATACATACATACAACATACATTTTTAGGGGATAGTAGCTGTAACAACACATACATACATACATACATACAACATACATACAACATACATTTTTAGGGGATAGCAGCTGTAACAACACATACATACATACATACATACATACATACATACATACACAGTTTAGGGGATATAGTTCAGTATTGGTGGTACATCTGAAGTAATTAATTCCTCTAAACTATTCCAAGCAACAGGACACCATTATTTTTTGTGTTTATTTGGTTCTGTTTCCTGGCATAGTTTGGAGGAATCAAGGGACTCTTATCTACCTGGTTATTTCTTACCTGCTAAAACAGAATTAAAATATATATGGCATTTAGTGAATTCCAATAATTGATAACCTTTCAGTAACACACCTGCAAATATTGAGTTTGTGTGTGTGACAGTGTTTACCAAAATATTACAGCATATTAGTAAATTTATTCATGATATTTAATTCTTTAATGTGATATCAGAATACAGTGTGTGAGTGTATGTGTGTATGTGTGTGAGTGCATAAGAGTTTGTGCGCGTGTTGCAGATGCGAGTGCCTGCATGTGTATGTGTACGTGTGTGTGTATGTGTGTGAGCGCATATAAGTTTGTGCGAGTGTTGCAGATGCGAGTGCCTGCATGTGTATGAGTGTGTATGTGTGCGTGTGTGTATACATGTGTGTGTGTATGAGTGTGTATGTGTGTGTGTGTGTATGAGTGTGTATGTGTGCGTGTGTGTATACATGTGTGTGTGTGCGAGTGTGTATGTATGTGTGTGTGTGTGTATACATGTGTGTGTGTGTGCGTGTGTGTATACATGTGTGTGTGTATGAGTGTGTGTGTGTGCGTGTGTGTATACATGTGTGTGTGTGTACGTGTGTGTACTTACATCATCAAGATTATCCAGATCATCAGCAGAGTCTTCATGTGTAGGTAGTGTTCCTGGTGGTCTGTGTCTGAGTGTGTGTCTTGGTGGTGAGGTCACTATGAGGGAGGAGGTCATCAGTGCCTCGTCCCGACCACCGTCAACACCGCCCACAACACCCACTCCTCCTCCACCAGGCTGGTTTGGTGAGGACAGCCCACCACTCTGAAACAAGCAATACAGTTGTGGACATTAAGAGGGAAGCAAATAATTCCTCCAAACAATATCAAGTGCAACAGAACATAATAATCTTTATACACTGATTCAATACATAGGATATATTTCACACTCATTACTCCAGTGCATAATATTGGTTGTTGTTGTTGTTGTTATGACTTACTCACCGAGGATAAACCAGTCTGTTGTTGGGCTTGTGGTGTTAATGGTGTCTGTGTCTGGTGATGGTGTAGATGGTGATGGTGTGGATGTGGATGGTGTGGTGTTGGGGGTTGGTCGTGATGGGTACAGTCAGCCGGTGGTGCGTACAACAGTGACGAGTCCCAGGAGAACTTCCCAGACAAGTCACGTAAGATCAGACGAACCTGACGATACGAATTATTTTATAAGATTAGACACAAACAACTGCCACTATAGTCCAAGTCAAACTTATAAATACATATATTGATACAAATTAGTACATTACATCTAGATATTAATGTTGAATGTTTAATTGTTTTGGGTTCATAATTTTACTGAATTATTAATCATAATTAAGTGTATCACTTCATGTGTATGTAGCAATGCTTAATGCTCAGCTGAAGTTATCCCAGTGTTAAATGTAGCCAAACCATCTTAGATGTAAACACAACATTGTTAATACACACACACACACACACACACACACACACACACACACACACTCA
>JAWZYT010001841.1:105000-150000 GCA_034508575.1 Petrolisthes manimaculis | reverse complement strand
GAGAGTAAAACAATTAATTAAAAAGAGAGAGAGAATAAGATCAAAGGTCTGAGTTTTTTTCTTAAGTGACAAGTTAATCTATACTATAAAGCAATTTTTGGCAACAGTATGTAAAACCATTCTCAAGTATGTCTCCAAAAACTAAGAGGTTAATAATAACTCTAATAACACTAATAATTACTCTACTACACAAATCAATAATAACTTCTAGAAATTGATCGATAGCATAAAGCATTTTTGGCAACAGTATGTAAAATAATTCTCAAGTACGTTTCCAAAAGCTAAGAGATTAATAATAACACTAATAATTACTCTACTGCATAAATCAATAATAACTGCTAGAAATACTTAAAATGGGATGAAACATTTTTTGGTACACTCGTAATCCACAATCCCTAGCCTGTCTGAATGGAAGCAGGCGGTTTCTATACGACAGCCCACACAAAACATTAAGTGGCCACACACATTTTGAACCAATGGAGGCTTGGGGTGGGCTGTCGTCCAGAAACCGCCCGCTTCAGATCTTGGGCTTCGACTCAGGTGGGCTACAGATTGTGGATTGTGAGTGTACAGTTGACAAAAAAGGTATTGTGACAAATCTTGATACAACATTAAATATATTAATATCCATAGTTGTTTGTAGGGACTATAAACATGTATAACAGAAGGAAATATACATATCCTTCTGTAATACATACTTATAAGCATGTATAACAGAAGGAAATATACATATCCCTCTGTAATACATACTTATAATATAGCATGTATAACAGAAGGAAATATACATATCCTTCTGTAATACATACTTATAATATAGCATGTATAACAGAAGGAAATATACATATCCTTCTGTAATACATACTTATAATATAGCATGTATAACAGAAGGAAATATACATATCCTTCTGTAATACATACTTATATATATCCCTACAAACAACTATAGACATTAATATATTTAATATTGAATTAATAGTTGTAGCAATACCTCTTTTGTCAACTGTACATTGGAGTGCCTTGATTCCCACCAAACTATGCCAGGAAACGGGACCAGATTAACAAAAATAATGGTGTTCTGTTGCTTGGAATAGTTTGGAGGAATCAGTTGCTCCAGATTTACCACCAACACTGTACTATCTTCTTTGGGAAGAATGAATGAATGAAGATGTGTGAATGAATGAATGAGTATGAGTGAATATGCATGTGAACTAAGTGATTGAGTGTGTGAGTGAATGAGTGAGTGTGTGAGTGAATGAGTGAGTGAGTGAGTGAGTGAGTGAATGAGCAAGTGTGTGAGTGTGAGTGAGTGTGAGTGAGTGTGAGTGAACGTGCGAGTGAGTGAGTGAGTGAGTGAATGAGTGTGTGAGTGAATGAGTGAGTGAGTGAGTGAGTGAATGAGCAAGTGTGTGAGTGTGTGTGAGTGTGAGTGAACGTGCGAGTGTGTGAGTGAGTGAGTGAGTGAGTGAATGAACGAGTGTGTGTGTGTATGTGTGTGTGTGTATGTGTGTGTGTGTAATGTACCTCGATGGTGTGGGCGAGGTGCTTAGCAAGGTGGGACGGGGATGCAGGTTGCTACAACACCCAACCACACATACACACACGCAGGCAGGCAGGCAGGCAGGCAGGCAGGCAGGCAGTCACGAAGGCAGTCACGAGGACGGGGGTGGGGGGGTGGGGGGGACGAGGGGGGGGGGAAGGGGGGAGGCAAAATACACATGTAGGTGAGTGAGATGCAAGGAGGTGTGTTGCGGTGGTAATTCACTTTTGTTACAACATTGGAGTGCCTTGATTCCTCCAAAGTATGCCAGGAAACAGACCCATATGGACAAAAATAAAGGCGTCCTGTTGCTTGGAATAGTTTGGAGGATACAGTTGCTCCAGATTTACCAACACTGTACTTCCACATTAATTAAGATGATGGTATGTATGTATGTACAGTGTTGATAAATCTGGAGCAATTGATTCCTCCATAGTATTCCAGGCAACAGAACACCATTATTTTTGTTAATCTGGTTTTGTTTCCTGGCATAGTTTGGAGGAATCAAGGCACTCCAATGTACCAAAAGTATACTCTCCCATTGATGTGTTCTGTATGTGTGTTTTTCTGTGTGTCTACCTTTTCTACAAGTGGTGTGTATTTTGGTTATTGTTGAATGTGTCTTTGTGTGTTCATGTTGTTATTGTTGTTGTGTGTTCATGTTGTTGTTATTGTTGTGTGTTCATGTTGTTATTGTTGTTGTGTGTTCATGTTGTTATTGATGTTGTGTGTTCATGTTGTTGTTATTGTTGTGTGTTCATGTTGTTGTTGTTGTGTGTTCATGTTGTTGTTGTTGTTGTGTGTTCATGTTGTTATTGATGTTGTGTGTTCATGTTGTTGTTATTGTTGTGTGTTCATGTTGTTGTCTTTGTGTGTTCATGTTGTTGTTGTTGTGTTTTCATGATATTGTTATTGTTGTGTGTTCATGTTGTTATTGTTGTTGTGTGTTCATGTTGTTATTGATGTTGTGTGTTCATGTTGTTGTTATTGTTGTGTGTTCATGTTGTTGTTGTTGTGTGTTCATGTTGTTGTTGTTGTTGTGTGTTCATGTTGTTATTGATGTTGTGTGTTCATGTTGTTGTTATTGTTGTGTGTTCATGTTGTTGTCTTTGTGTGTTCATGTTGTTGTTGTTGTGTTTTCATGATATTGTTATTGTTGTGTGTTCATGTTGTTATTGATGTTGTTTGTTCATATTCTCTACTGCTGTTGTTCTTCATTGGTGTGTGTGTGTGTATATAAATGTACATCATAATAGACTTGCATTACACACACAAACATTACAATACTGTATGCAAAAACTACATTACACTACTGTTATATAAAAAATGTATTACTGATTGTCATTAAAGGGAAAGTATACTTGTGGAACATTGGAGTGCCTTGATTCCTCCAAAATATGCCAGGAAACAGAACCATATGGACAAAAATAAAGGCGTCCTGTTGCTTGGAATAGTTTGGAGGAATCAGAGGCCTCCAATTCACCAACAAAACAATCTCCCCATAATTAAATAGCAAATCAATAAGTGCAAAAATGATTAAAACAAACATACAACTAGACAAAAAAATGAATTCAGTTGCTATTAGAGTATTACTGTTATTAATTAAAAAGATGACATGCATTTGTTATCAATGTAAATATCATGCAGGATAAATATTAACTCAATTCACTCAAGTTAAAAGGAGGTAATTATAAACTTACTCAAGTACACTACTATACATTAATTCATTTACTAAAGATAATTAATTTACCTCAGACCAGACTACTGTTTCACTAACTACTGTATAATATTCTCTGATACATTATACAGTACTAATTTATCCACTAACGATAATTTCTTAACCCCTATACACATACCCGGCCAGCTACCCTACCTTCTGTAATATTCTCTGGGACATTAAACTCATTCATTCACTAACGATAATTAAATACCAACATACATGACCAGCTACCCTATACATTCTCTAAGTATCACTGTTGTACTGGACGTTACCTTGAGTGAGGCCAGGAATACATTGAAGACAATTTAATAGCCAAATACACGACCAGCTACCCTATACATTCTCTAAGTATCAGTGTTGTACTATCCGTTACCTTGAGTGAGGCGAGGAGTACATTGAAGGCTTCATTAACTTTGGTGTGGAAGGTTTGGTGTGCTAGTTCATGATAGAGATAGAGTGCCAGAGTACAGAGAGCCAAGGAACGTGTCCGCCACCAGCCGTCACGCTTACCACTCTTCAGTAACACCGTGACCAAGTGATCCTGTATATAAAAATTACATATTATATTAAATATATTATATACATGTGAAAGAGATGGTTAATATACGGATATATGCACTCATATACACACACAAATGCACATAGCCACACACACACTCACACATACACGCATTCACTCACACACACACATACACACACACACACTCACTCAATCACACACACATACATGTACACACTCACTCACACACACAAACATACACACACACACATTACTCCTTGACATAGCTTTACCATACTGGGTATATACTCTGCCAATAAATAAATAAATAAATACCAAATCATAACCCCAACACCAAACCAGTGTAATAATAAACAAGAGATAGATAAACTCTCTCTCTCTCTCTCTCTCTCTCTCTCTCTCTCTCTCTCTCTCTCTCTCTCTCTCTCCTTTCTTTATAATTATGAACCTTAACATCGGAGCAGGTCATGAGTGCCAGACCAGAAGCTGATGGTTGTAGTACTGGCATGGACGGGTAGAGGGATGACAGTGGCAGCAGGGAACCCAATAAACTCAGTGCCTCCAGCTTTGGCGACACCTGTGGGACATTGAGAGTAGATTAGGTTAGTACAAGGTTAGTATAGTCTTATCATAATATGTCTGCCTAAAATTTTTCTGTTGTATATTTTTTAAGTTGAGGGAAGGAGTTTGTTTCATGGCATAGTTGGGAGGAATCAGAAGCCTCCAATTTCCCTACACGATAACACGATAAAAAAATTGGTCTCATGGATGCTTGCCTAGTAAGTTTGTTGTATATTTAACCATTCAGTTTATTGCACAATTAAATGAATGATTGATGGCCAGAAAGACATTGTAATTATAAAACCATATGTTCAGCAAATGTATGGATGAATGTCTATGAACAAGTGTGTATCTGTGTGTGTGCGTGTATGTGTGTGTGTTCATGTGTGCGTGCATAATTATGTATGAGTGTGCATGTGTATGTGTGAGTATGTGTATGTGTGAGTATGTGTATGTGTGAGTATGTGTATGTGTGAGTATGTGTGTGTGTGTGTGAGTATGTGTATGTGTGAGTATGTGTATGTGTGAGTATGTGTATGTGTGAGTATGTGTATGTGTGAGTATGTGTATGTGTATGTGTGAGTATGTGTATGTGTGAGTATGTGTATGTGTGAGTATGTGTATGTGTGAGTATGTGTATGTGCGAGTATGTGTATGTGTGAGTATGTGTATGTGTGAGTATGTGTGTGTGTGAGTATGTGTATGTGTGAGTATGTGTGTGTGTGAGTATGTGTATGTGCGAGTATGTGTGAGTATGTGTGAGTATGTGTGTGTGTGAGTATGTGTATGTGCGAGTATGTATATGTATTTGTGCATTGAGTAAAAATAGCATCTCATAAAAATAACAAACCAATGATTGTCTCACCATTTTGTTATCCGGTGAGGTAATAACAGTATTGGTGGCGTAGATGAAGTCCAACGTTAACATAGTGGAACCAGGCAGACCCAAGGAGAAGAAACCTGGACCACATTCTGCCACCAGTGTGTTGATTACCTCCTGTTGTTGGGGGGGGTAGTATGAGGCTTGGTTAGTATGGGGGGAAGGGTGGGGAGGGGGGGAGGATGAAGGGAAGGGGGGGTGGGGGGGAGGGTAAGGGTGAGGGAGTGAGGGGGGGAGGGGATAGAGCAGGGCCGTATGCAAGAATATCCTTGGTGCTAATAATAATGTCCGGTACTGTAGTTATAAAGTCATACATTTTCTATATGTTGTAAACTCATGAAAACAACGATGTGTGTACGGATACTTATGATCAATATTAGAGTAGAATAATGTAGTAGACTAACCTGGTCCTGCCCCACCAATCCCTGATGTAGCACTCGGTAGAAGTTGGTGAGTATGTCCCTGGATGGCTGTATGTCATGACGCCTCACCACCGTCACACACAGCAGTCGGTATGCAAGAACCTTCCCCTTGTGATGTGTTGAGGGAAGGGACAATGCCTGTGGGATGGGATGGAAGAGGAAGGTAAAGATTAGAGATGGATTGATTGATGTATATTAGGTCCAGCAACATGGAGGTCCTATGGTGCCAGAAAGAGGTGATAGAGAGGTGTGACAGCAAGCAGGAAGGTAAAGATTAGAGATGGATTGATTGATGTATATTAGGCTTGGCAACATGGAGGTCCTATAGTGCCAGAAAGAGGTGATAGAGAGGTGTGACAGCAAGCAGGAAGGAAATGAAAAGAAAAAAGGGACAGTTGAATAAAGACTAGAGAGTTATCAGCCAACATACAGAGAGAAAATGTAATCCAGGATCCAATCTGTTTCATCTCCCTTTGTATAAAATAACCCAATTCCCTTCACTGTACTGTAGTATGACTTCAGATACTGTATAAGTTTTGATTACATTATACAATAGTGTTTATAAGTTATAATAGTGTTTATAAGGACATAGTTGTGTAAATTTTAGGTATATTTAGTGTTGTATTGCATCACATGTACTAAAAATGCCAAGAAATAATAATAATAATAATAATAATAATAATAATAATAATAATAACAATAATAATAATAATAATAATAATAATAATGATAATAATAATAATAATAATAATAATAATAATAATAATAATAAGAAGAAGAAGAAGAAGAATAAGAAGAAGAAGAAGAAAAAAAATAAAAATAAAATAAACACATTAAATATAATAAAAAATTAAAAAATACATAAATAAATAAATAAATAGATAGATAGGTACAGAACTTTCGCCGTGACTGACCCTAAAGCACCACGGGGCGACCAGCGGCAGGGGTGGGATGAGTTCAGGTGGCTCGGGACTACTCTGGTTGTCAACACTGATACTCTGGTTGTTACGAAGCTGAAAACACACACGTAGTATTATTATTATCAACACTAATGCAATACTATTAACACAAACACAACATTATTATTATTAACACTAACACAACATTATTATTATCAACATTAATGCAACACTATAAACATTAACACAGACACATCACAATAATATTAAGATAAGTAAAAATACAACATACTACATATTTTTCTATCAATGAATACTCTACTGTCTGTTAATGCATATTCTTCCATGTATTAATGCATACTGTATTCTTCTGTCAATAAATATTTTACTATTTATCAAAGCATATTCTTCTAACAATAAATATTTTACTATCTGTTAAAGCATATTCTTCAATCAATGAATATTTTACTATTTATTAAAGCATATTCGTCTATCAAATAATATTCTACTGTCTATTAATGCATATTCTTAAATTTATTAATGGATACTGTATTCTAACTAAACCAGTAAGATGTAAAACAAAGCCTATTAACTGACCTGACAAGTGTATCTAACCAGTAAGATATAAATAAAACAAAGCCTATTAACTGACCTGACAAGTGTATCTAACCAGTAAGATATAAAACAAAGCCTATTAACCGACCTGACAAGTGTATCTAACCAGTAAGATATAAAACAAAGCCTATTAACTAACCTTGACAAGTGTATCAGTGAGATCAGAGAGATATTTGAAGATCTGTGCATGTATGGTTGGTGATGCTACTTGATTGGGGTCACCTAGTAGTCCCAACACACGTCTCCATAACACTACAGCCACATCAGGTAACCAACCACGGACAGCACCACCAGACATTACTGAACGTTGCTCCGATGACAGTCCACCCTCTAGTGTGTCTGTGTGTGTGTAGGTATGTATTTGTGTGTAGGTATGTATTAGTGTGTGTGTGTGTATGTGTGTGTGTGTATATGTGTGTGTGTGTATATATATATATGTGTGTGTATATATGTGTGTGTATACGTGTATGTGTGCATACATGTGTGTGTGTGTATGTGTTTATATATATGTGTGTGTGTGTATATGTGTGTGTGTGTGTTGTAAATTAGATCAAAGAAAAAGCATTATATTAATTATAAAGAAATGTACCATATCTGTGGTCAATAAAATTATCTGTTTATATATAATTACTATATATCCGTGGGGAATAGGTCACATCAGGTCTGAGTCAAGATTAAGGAATGTGGGAATAGGGGAACAGGCTTGGGGGGGTTTAGGGGGGTGCGGGAGTAGGTGGAAAAGCCTGTTCCCCAACTCCCGCACCCCTCTAAAATCAAACAAAACACAGAGTGGCTTACCAATGCTTGTTGTGTCGCCTCCCAGTTCAATCTGCATAGGTGAGTCCTTCATAGATGACGACTCCACACCAGACGATGGTGATGGTGAAGGTGTACGTGAATCATCATCTCCATAACCTGTACATCATCATCAATAACAACAACAACAATAATATTAGATGATGGTGAAGGTGAAGGTGTACGTGAATCATCATCTCCATAACCTGTACATCATCATCAATAACAATAACAACAATAATATTAGACGATGGTGAAGGTGTACGTGAATCATCATCTCCATAACCTGTACATCATCATCAATAACAACAACAATATTAGACGATGGTGAAGGTGAAGGTGTACGTGAATCATCATCTCCATAACCTGTACATCATCGTCAATAACAACAACAACAACATTATTATTACATCAGTATTATTAGTTTTTTTTTTTTTTTGTTCCGTTCATCTTTTCCCCTTTTTGATGGTGAATTGGACGGAAGTTTTCTGATTCCTCCTAACTATGCCAGGAAACAGACAAACTTAATGAGGAATCTGTTTTGTGGCACAGTTTGGAGGAGTCGGTACAAAAACTTAATGATCAAGCGAGTCAAAAATAAATTCAAAGTAAATAGAAGATGAATATTTTTTTTCACTAACGCATAAACATGAGAATAATAAACTAAAAAAGGAAAGTGCACACAAAGAAGTGACACATAACAAACAAACAAACAAACAAACAGACAGACAGACGAGGGAGGTAAACACACAGACAAACAAACGAGGGAGGTAAACACACAGTGGGGAATCTTGGATATACTACCGGACTATTGCAGTAAGGAAGGGAGGGAGGGAGGAAGGAAGGAAGGAAGGAAGGAAGGAAGGAAGGAAGGAAGGAAGGAAGGAAGGAAGGAAGGAAGGAAGGAAGGAAGGAAGGAAGGAAGGAAGGAAGGAAGGAAGGAAGGATGGGAATGGAGAGAAAGGATGGAAATAAAGTAGGAATCATGGAAGGTAGGAAATGAAGGAGAGACAGGATGGAAATAAAGTAGGAATGATGGAAGGTAGGAAAGAGAAAGGAAGTAAAGAAGGGAAGGAGAGGAATGAAGTAAAGAAGGGAAGGAGAGGAATGAAGTGTGCCTTACCATGTGATAAGGTGTGGAGTGATTTGGATCGGGTGTTGTGCAAATACTGGTGATGATCATTCAGGTGCCCCTCACAATCCCCTGTAGAAACAATAATAACAACAAATGCCCACACCTATATACAGTTGGCTCCACTCCTGCGTTTCTCCCCTGTCGTTACCAATGTTGGGCCAGTCAGAAATTCAAATCACACGTTAAAAATATTCGAAAACATTCATATTTTTCACTCTAAGGATATGAATGTTTTGAATTTTTTAACTTGTGCATCGGAATTCGAATTTCTGACTGGCCCAACATTGGCAACGTGAGGGGAGAAACACGGAAGTGGAGCCAACTGTATATACAACAACTACTTTACACGCTCGATATACAATGAATAAACTTGTACTGTACTTGTATCCACCATCATTTCACATTACACTCATATATATTTTCCCAGGCTTTAGTTATTCATTATTTATCACTTCATTTTACACTCAGTCCCTCATTAAGATCACCCATATATATTTTCCCAGGCTTTAGTTATTCATTATTTATCACTTCATTTTACACTCGGTCCCTCATTGAAAATCACCCATATGTTCTCCCAGGCTTATGTTATTTATTGTTATACAGACTAAGCGATATCCCAGGCTTCTGTTATTTATTGTTATACAGACTAAGCGATATATTGAGTATGTGTTAAAAGGATACAAGTCATAAATTTATTCATCTTATATTACCGAGGGAATATTGTACTAACTGTGCCTCTACTGCTAATAATACATATAAATAAATACATATAAATAAATACATATAAATAAATACATATAAATAAATACATGGTATAAATAAATACATATAAATAAATACATATAAATAAATACATATAAATAAATACATATAAATAAATACATATAAATAAATACATATACTAATCATACATATAAAACTTTAAAGGGATATGCCCAAACAGAATAACATAACAGCTATAACTCTCTAAAACAGAATAACATAAAATAATAATAATAATATTAATAATATAATCTATAACAAAGTATATTATAAATGTCAATACTACTACTAATAATAACATGTATAACAAAGTATATTATAAATGTCAATACTACTACTAATAATAACATGTATAACAAAGTATATTATAAATGTCAATACTACTACTAATAATAACATGTATAACAAAGTATATTATAAATGTCAATAATAATAATAACATGTATAACAAAGTATATTATAAATATCAATACAACTGACCGTGAATACTCCGTGACCTTCCTGACCTCCTCACCACCAAACTCGACTCAGACAGTGACCGTGCGAGTCTCTTGTGTGGGTGTTGGTGTGTGTGATGGTGGTGTTGGTGTGTGTGTTGTTGGTGTGTGTGTTGTTGGTGTGTGCGGTGGTCATCTGAGGGGTGGTGAGGGGACAGCTTGGGACTGCTGCCGCTCGCCCCGGCCTTCAGGGAACCCCCGCCGGCACTGCCCCGACGTTTGCGTGAGAAGGGACTCCGTTCACTGCTCCCTGGGAAGACAATTACACATAGCATAGTACATTGAGGTCATATTCAAGAACATTCATGGTGTATACGATCACACCAATACACACACACACATAAGGTACAGTTGGCAGCATAAGTTCGCTTCATTTCCACCTGTGTATGTATTTAGCTATAGTGATGTTGTAATACAATATTAATACAGAAATGACAGATATAGTTCTCATATGGTAAATTATGTATGTTGTTGGAATAAAAACGGGTTCAGAATGCAACTATCTGGTCATATTAGCATTATTATTAAGTACATGAGATGGACGCGAATTTATGCTGCCAGGTGTACAGTACCAAGATAGGCAGCATTACATTAGGTATACCAAAGAGTGTTGAAGTACATTACTGTACAATAATTTACTTTCCATGAACCTCTACATACTTGAAGCAACAAACAGAGAAATCTGGAATAAATATGCATCTATTTTACTGTTTATATTTCATAAAAATTTATTCTAATATTATTTATGTACAATTTTTACTCCTCACATATAAAAATAATTACTTTGAGATGCTATGTCATTTATCATATACAACTTCAGTCTTATTGTTGAAGCTTTACAAACGTGACGTCAATCTTACCATGAGAACTGGTATTATCGATGTGTGATTCCTCTTGTAGATGAGAGAGTGTTGTAGGTTGTGTTGGTGTGTGTGTGTCAGGTGTGTTGCCACTATGACGATCAAGCCTTACACTGCTCCAGTTACGGGCAAAACTGTTCCTTGCAGACTGTTGTTGGTAAATCACTATCACTTAGGACCGTATGCAAGAATATCCATAGTGTTTACGATGGTGTGGTACCAATACGATGGCTCTGTTGTTTGTCTAGGTTGTCATAGTACCAGTACCACGTCATCGTATACAAGAATATCCATAGTGTTTACAATGGTGTGGTACCAATACGATGGCTCTGTTGTTTGTTTATGTAATCATGGTGTCAGTACCACACCATCATAGTAAACACTGTCAATGTTTTTGTCTACAACTCTTATTACCAGCATTACTAAATCTATACACAAATGGAACTAAAACATATTATATAAGAGTCAACAACACATTCACAAATAACTAATCACTTACACTATTATTATTCATATCATTTACACTATTATTATTATTCATATAATTGTCATTAGAGATAGAGAGAGATAGATAGATAGATAGAGAGAGAGAGAGAGAGAGAGAGAGAGAGAGAGAGAGAGAGAGAGAGAGAGAGAGAGAGAGAGAGTAGTAGTGGTAATAGTGGTAGTAGTAGTAGTAGTAGTATAAGTAGTAGTGGTAATAGTAGTAGTAGTAGTAGTATAAGTAGTAGTAGTAGTAGTATAAGTAGTAGTAGTAGTAGTAGTAATAGTAGTAGTAGTAGTATAAGTAGTAATAGTAGTAGTAGTAATAAATTTCACCAACAAAGTAACCCCCCTAACTCACATCAAGTCCTGACATGAGTTTGGTGCCTCGTTTGATGAGTCTACGTTCAGTGATGCGTTCGAGGGGAAGACTGTTCAACTCCAGACCGTACACGTGACGAGCCAACACACGGGTTAATGTGTCCAGGGTTTTCTGTAATAATAATAATAATAATAATAATAATAATAATAATAATAATAATACTAATACTAATGATAATAATACTAATACTAATACTAATACTAATACTAATAATAACAATAATAATAATAATAATAATAATAATAATAATGATAATAATACTAATACTAATACTAATAATAATGATAATAATACTAATACTAATACTAATACTAATAATAATAATAATGTGTGTGTGTGTGTGTGTGTATGAGCTTCTCGGCCGGAGTGGTGACAATACTGTGTTACTCTCCTTGGTTGTCTCAGTTATTCTTAGTCATCCCTTTAATAACAATGTACATCACTTTGTACTGTACACTGCACAAATCACGGAGACTATATAATATAATAATCATATACACACTCACTCACATTTGTATATTGACTGATAATCTCTGATGGCTAATATTATTCTAGTGAATTAATTTATAGTAAACTAATTTATCAAAGCACTTCACTTTGTACGATACATTGTTGTTATTTCTTGTGTGTAATTTACTACAATGAGAAATATTCACTGATATTCCCTAATGGCATTATCATAGTTAACTAATTTACCTGTATTAATTAAAAGAATGTACTAAATGTAATGATGTTATAAGGAAGATGTACTGTTGTGTACTAACCGCCCACTCCTTGATGAGTTCGTCCCAATGTGTGAGTGATGAGAGTGTAAGCAGCAGTTGGTCCCACAGATCACCGGATATAGACACACTCAGGTTAGCCTTGATCCACGACACTATCAGAGTCTGTAAGGAAACAACACATCACCAGGAAACACATGGAAGAAACACGTCACCAGGAAACACATGGAAGAAACACGTCACCAGGAAACACATGGAAGAAACACGTCACCAGGAAACACATGGAAGAAGGATATAATACTAGAATTAATATCCTACTTTAATTTTATAGACACACATTGAAGACGGACGGTATATTATTTTGTTGGAAATAATACTAAACTTCATATTTAGACACATTCCTTCTTAGCCAACTTTCATTTTACAAATTTTTAAACAATAATGAAAACAGAGCTATAGATTATCCAATATAACACATTGAAAAAGGACAGTATATTATTTTGTTGGATATAATACTAAAATTTAAATTTAGACACAAAGATATGGAGGCGTGTGTGTGTGTGTGTGTGTATACAGACCTGGAAGAGTGCTGATGCAAACCTTCCCCCGAGTGAGTCCTCTTTATGTGTAGTAGGTCGACCACACAGTGTCTGAGACGTCACATGTAGCAGTACCACCAACAACTGCTCCCTAATAATCATACAAAAGACATAAATAAAGAAACATAAAGTAAGGATACAAATTCCAATTTTTTTTTTTTTTTTTTTTGTAAATATTCTCAGGCTCTCATCTGAGAGGATCGATCTCCTGACCTCTAGGTTATGAGTCCAGAACACTAACCACTCGGCCACCTCCCCTACTACCAGCCCAAGAATATAATTATTCTCAAATCCAGTCATTTTAGCCACTATATATCCTATAGGTGGTGACATTTGGTGGCAATATTTGAAAAACTCATTTATTTACCTCCAATTTTCTGACTACATCACAGGGTCCCTTAAGTAAGTACCATACATACATACATACATGAAATAAATAGTACATACCAAGTCTTCTGTTCCATCCTGGTATTCATAACCATGTAGCGGTATATATTGAGTACATGTTTACACACTTCCACCTGTTCATCCAATAGTCGAGGATAATCTGGGGACACTTCAAGCAGGAACACATTGGCTGCACTTGTGATAAACACCTGAACCACATTCTGTATGGGATGGGAAGTATTGGATTCAGGCATTTATTATTTTTTTGGATTCAGGAATTTATTATTTTTTGGATTTAGGCATTTATTATTTTTTGGATTCAGTCATTTATTATTTTTTGGATTCAGTCATTTATTATTTTTTGGGTGGGATGTATGGATTCAGTCATTTATTAATTTTTGGATTCAGGCATTTATTAATTTTTGTGTGGGATGTATGGATTCAGTCATTTATTATTTTTTGGAATTTCCTATTTTATTCCATTAAAAAATAAATATATACTGTATATATATAATCAAATACCACAGGAAAAGAAAAAGAAAGTAATTAAAAGTAAGAAAATTGAACTTTCCGACACCATCCAACCCAATAATGAAGATCAGAATGAAGGATGCAAGGTAGGAAAGAGAAAGGAAGTAAAGAAGGGAAGGAGAGGAATGAAGGAGAGAACTTTCCGACACCCTCCAACCCAATAAACTGTAGCCTGACCTGTAGTCCAGCTCTGATGTGTATGTCCCTATTGAGAGCACCGAGGTAAGACTCATTACGAAGGCGTCGTTGAGCACTGGTGTTGTCCTGAGGTGATGCAGCTTCTTCCCTAACACCACCACTAACACCACTAACACCACTAACACCTCCTCCCTCCACTGGTTCCAACATGAAGGGTGGCATCTCAGGGGTCTATGTAAACAAACACGTATATTAAATCAGTATTTTTATAATCATATTTGGCATTTCGGTTATTTAGATTTAAAAATAAATACAGTGTACATTCATGATACGTAATTTTTGATCGGAGACGAACGGCGGGCACCACACACACACACACACACACACACACACACACACACACACACAAACTAACAACACATGCACGCACACACACACACACAACACACACATAAACTAACAACACACACAACACACACACAAACTAACAACACATAACAACACATAACATAGCATAGGATAACACAGGAAAACAGAGTACAGTAAAATAGACCAATATAATATGTTTACCCAGGCTTCTGTTACTCATTACCATAAATACTGAGTGATTTACTGACCTTGTGTTAAAAGGATAAATGTGTTAAATTTAAGTACAGTATCTTATATACAGGGTTTACGGTATATACAGTATAAGTGATTTACTAAGCCTGTGTTAAAAGGATATATGTGTTAAATTTAAGCATCTTATAGCGAAGGCCTACTGTATTATATAAGTGATTTACTTAGCCTGTGTTAAAAGGATATACTGTATGTGTTAAATTTAAGCATCTTATATCAAAGGCCTACTGTATTATATAAGTGATTTACTTAGCCTGTGTTAAAAGGATATACTGTATGTGTTAAATTTCAGCATGTTAAATTTCAGCATCTTATATCAAAGGCCTACTGTATTATATAAGTGATTTGATCTTTTTCTTGACATAGTTTGGAGAAATCAGAAACCTTCCAATTAATTCACCAAACAAGAAATTTTCCCTGAATAGGAATGTGATGTAGACAGAACATTGGAGGTTAGCGAGTCCTTCAAATATTACCATGAAACACCACCAATATTGAAGGAACTTGGTTAATGGGATAGACTGGAGTAATTAGAAGCCACCAATCCTCATACAAAATCCCAGAGTCCTTAATTAATCTGGAGCAATTAATTCCTCCAAACTATTCCAAGCAACAGGCCACCATTATTTTGATTAATCTGATCATAATTCCTGGTATACTACATAATGTAATTGCTATGTAATTATTTGTTAGGGTGTAATACAAAATGAATTACGGTAACACGTATAAACACTTACATTCCAGTGTATCCCATCCTGGTTAACGATGCATTGATAAAACTAAAGAAAACAAAACAAACTAAGAAACAAATTTAAATTGTAAAATAAACAGAGATGTTAAATTTAAGAGGGTGTGGGAGTATGGAACAGGCTTGGGGGGAGGGGGGGGACTGGGGGGGTGCAGGAGTAGGGGGACAGACTTGGGGTGGGGGTTGGGGGGTAGAAAGCCTGTCCCCTATTCCCACTCCCCCTTAACCTTACCATGGCTATCAGTATCACTAAATTCATATGAAAGAAAACAAAAATATCCTTCAACTTACATTCATTTGTATCCAATCCTTGTATGTAAAGATGACTGTTTTCATGATGGCTGCGTATCTGAAGCTGAGACAGAGGGACTGACGGAACAGTTCGTGTATAAAGTTGACATTGTCCCGTGATGAGAAGAGCATCTCACGTACCAACACACCTTCCTCTCCTGAACCATTCTCCTCACTGACACACACACACACACACACACACACACACACACACACAAGGTAAACAATTAATATCTCTATAATTTAGGAGGTAGAGTTATCCTAGCTGTATCTTTATCCCTTAATAAATAATAAAAGGTACATTTGTACAAATTACTATTATTATATTTTTGAGCACTTGTACTGTACAATTTAGGAGGTAGAGTATCCCAGCTGCATCTTTATTATCCTTTAATAAATAATAAAAGATACACTTGCACAAATTACTATTATTCCATCACCTTGAAAATTATACTGTACCAAATTAAATTTTTATAACAGGGGCAAGTTTCAAGGTCAAAGTGTGTACAGAGGTGGACAATAAAATAATTATCCACATTGAGGTGACTCATGTAAACATTTGACAGTTTCCCTCACTTTGTTAGCTAAGAAACTTTCCAATAAATAAATTAAGAAACATCTAATTTATTTTACACACAGTGTAATCAACTAAAAGCAGTTACACACTATTCAAAACAATAACATCATAATTATGAAAATGTAAAAACAATAGAAAGCATTTTGTTGAGTTATCCATAGGTGTATTGAAATCTATGTCCACAACTGTAATTCCCCAGATATGAAAAAAATTATTAAATAACTAAGGAAGTAGAGTATTATTTTATTGACAACTGTTGGATACTGAGTGAAGAGAGATTATGACTGACTTACTTACTATACATTCTATACACCACTATACATTCCCCAGATATGAAAAAAATCGTTAAATAACTAAGGAAGTAGAGTATTGTTTTCTTGACAACTGTTGGATACTGAGTGAAGAGAGATTATAACTGACTTACTTACTATACATTCTATACACCACTATACATTCCCCAGATATGAAATTTTTTATTAAATAACTAAGGAAGTAGAGTATTGTTTTATTGACAACTGTTGGTTACCGGACTGAGTGAAGAGATATTATAACTGACTTACTTACTATACATTCTATACACCACTATACATTCCCCAGATATGAACAAAATTATTAAATAGATAAGGAATTAGAGTATTATTTTATTGACAACTGTTGGATACTGAGTGAAGAGAGATTATAACTGACTTACTTAACATAGAAGGCTGATGTAATGGAGTCTTGATCACTAGTGGTGGCTTCAGGAGCATCACTGTGTCCGGACCGACGACCATCCTCCTCACTATAACAACAACAACAACTGTATTAAGGACCCTGTACTCGTGTATGAAAATTGGAGGCTTCTGATTCCTCTAGATCATGCCACGAAACAAGCTCCTTCCCTATAAGTGGTGTTTCGTGGCAATGTTTAAAGGACTCATTTACCTCCAATTTTCTGACTACATCACAGGGTCCCTTAAGGGGGTGCCGGAAAAAAGGGGACAGGCTGGGGGGGAAGGAAAAATGTCAGATAATATTGTCAGTTCACAGAGACGAGTGGAGACTTTTCTGTCCTGGCATGATACTTGAATATCCTGGATAGAAAATAACATCACAGGTAAATTTGACCAAGTAGAAAGTACAAGTAAATTATGAGTGTATATATCTACGTCTGGTTAACACTAAAAAATTTCATTCCGTCACGTTCCACTTTACATACATTGGCTGTGAAGTCTTAAGTGATTCAATGATAAGAAAACCACGATATATTACTGTAAAGTGATGGTCTAATGTACTGCAACCTGGTGAATAAAAGCGAGCTATTTGAGTTAATTTTATGAACCCAAATTGCACACACCAACAGCTATAGTTTCGGATCATTTTTCGAAGCCATCTCATTGGAAGGTGTTGCAGTACATTAGACCATCACTGTACATAGAACTGAAAGATTTTGCCATAAACACTCATATTTTTCTTGCACTTTCTACTTGTTCAACTGTACATATTGACAGACTAACAACTGTTGAACTTACCCTGCTGATGATACAGACTGAGCACTGCGTTGTGATGTAGACACAACAAACTTACGGACCCATTCCACCACAGCCACTTGACATGTACCGTACAGACTCGGTCCTGGACTGCTACGGAGTTCTGGCAACTCTACAAGGATGGTAACAATGTGCTATTATTATTACCATTATACAGTATTTATTTATGTAGCAAAAACAACCATAAAACATATGGGGCTGCTCGGCCAGACAGCTTGAGGAACTTCAATAACAACCATAAAAGATATTCACTCCAAATGTATAACAGGAAAATTAATTATCTCTACTGACTGTTAGGGGGATAGTAGTGTTGGTAAATCTGGAGCTATTGATTCCTCCTAACTATTTCAAGCAACAGGTCACCATTAGTTTGATTAATTTGGATCTGTTTCTTGACATATGTTAAAGGAATCAAAGCACTCTAATGTACCAAGTATATAATGTCTCCTTATTAAGGGGAGGGTATATTTCTGACATTTTTGGAGATAATGATTCCAGGCAACAAGATACCATTATTTTTCTTCATCTGGATCTGTTTTCTGGCATAAATTGGAGGAATCAAGGTGCTCCAATCTTTCAAAAGTCTACTCTCCCCTTAACTCGTTGTATCGTGTAGAGCGAGTTAGCAGAATTAAAGACAATTCGACTTACCTAGGTTTGGTTTGTAGAGCGAGTTAGCAGAATTAAAGCTTGGGAAGATGTGAGGCAAATACCACATCCTGAACATATTGAAGAGGTAGGAAAAGGTACGTGTTTGTTGATTCTTGTCCTGCCACTCTACACGACGCACCTGTATACAGTAACACATAACATTTGTAACATTCACTTCTCGATATATAATAAATAAATAAATAAATAAATAAATAATAATAAATAAATAAATAAATAAATAACACCCTAACACACACATAAATAGTTGGATATAAAAACCAATCTGTGTGCCCATAAGTAAATAAATAAATAACACCCTAATACACACATAAATACTTGGATATAAAAACCAATCTGTGTGCCCATAAATAAATAAATAACACCCTAACACACACATAAATACTTGGATATAAAAACCAACCTGTGTGTCCATAAATAAATAAATAAATAACACCCTAACACACACATAAATACTTGGATATAAAAACCAATCTGTGTGCCCATAAATAAGTAAATAAATAACACCCTAACACACACATAAATACTTGGATATAAAAATCAATCTGTGTGCCCATAAATAAGTAAATAAATAACACCCTAACACACACATAAATAGTTGAGTATAAAAACTAACTCGGGACTGCTCGACCAGAAAAGTCCAGGGAACAACAAGAACAAGAACAACAACAACAACAACAACAACAAGAACAACGACAAGAACAACAACCCACCTGTGTGACCATATAGTCTAATAATGAGCGTAGGAAATAAGATGATAGATCGTCAGGTGGTGTCTTCTCTGTACTGGATGGTGGTATGACGGGTGATGGTTCAAGACAGGTCACACCACCGTGGCCCAGGTCGGCGGGTACAGCAGCGGGTGGTGGTGTGGGGAAGCCGGGTACCAGTGAGGCAAACATACGGTCCATCTCTGGGGTCTTGGAGTCCCCAACGAGGGTGTACCAAATGACAAACAAACTGTATGTACAAATTATACATTATTAATTAACAAACTGTATGTACAAATTATACATTATTAATTAACAAACTGTATGTACAAATTATACATTATTAATTAACAAACTGTATGTACAAATTATACATTATTAATTAACAAACTGTATGTACAAATTATACATTATTAATTAACAAACTGTATGTACAAATTATACATTATTAATTAACAAACTGTATGTACAAATTATACATTATTAATTAACAAACTGTATGTACAAATTATACATTATTAATTAACAACCTGTACACATGGTATTTATGTGTATTGTTAACAGTATACACGGTGTTTATAATGTGTGTGAGCGTATGATTAACAATACACACGATATTTATAATGTGTGTGTGTGTGTGTGTATTATGAACAACTATACATATGGTATTTAAAATGTGTGTGTGTGTATTATTAAGAACTGTACTAACAATACATAAATATGTGTGTATTATTAAGAACTGTACACATGGTATTTAAAATGTGTGTGTATAATATTAACAACCTATAAACAACCATTCAACTACACATTTTTGCCATAAAATAGTAGATGAGAGTGTTGGTAAGACAGACACTGACCGCATGGCATCCCTTCTGAGCCGTACAATATTCCCCTGGTGGAGGATCTTCTTGAATATGTGTGTGAGGGCATTGCACTGCCATCTCTTCTCAAACCTCTCTGGCAGTAGGCACAGCAGGCGGTCCAATACATACAGGGAACACTCTAAGTCTTCCTTGTGACTCTTTTGTACTGCAAACGTTCCTGTTAAAATAAATATAACATACATTATGTTATATTTAAGTGTTACACAAGGGAAACATATATACAGTAAACATAGGTATAATTATAAGATTTACCCTTTTGCTTATAAGGTACGGTAGCCTAACATTTGTATAATTATAAGATTTACCCTTTTGTTTATAAGGTACGGTAGACTAACATTGTATAATTATAAGATTTACCCTTTTACTTATAAGGTACGGTAGACTAACATTGTATAATTATAAGACTTACCCTTTTGTTTGAGATTTCCCTCAAATGTGATAAACGCTTCATAGAAAATATGAAAGACTGGGCTGAAGTTTGCCTCGAGAAAAGCCTTCAGTTCCACAGCATCAGTGTTATCTGTGGGAAGAGACAATATCGTATAGGCCTACAGTGAAAAACTCTCATTAGGCCTACACACTTGGATTTGGGGGGGGGGTGTAATGTGTGTAATGAAATCGAGTACAAAAATATTACCATAACGTAGAACAAATATAAATCATTAGTGTTGAGATTTTTTTATGTCAGGTCAGGTGAATTTAGGCTAAGTTATGTCAGGTCACAACAAAAACCACAAACCATAATTTAGTTTATGTTAGTTAGTCAATTTAATGAGTGAAAGTTGTATGTATGTAACTCGTATCAGAATCCCAATAACTTAACAATAACAAAAAACAAGTGAACAACAACAACAACAACAACAACAAAAATCACAACAATAACAACCACAAACCATAATTTAAGTTAGTTAGTTAATTTATTGAGTGAAAGTTGTATGTATGTATGTAACTCGTATCATTACATCAACCCTTATAAAACCTTATCTGTCCTTATTAACACATTCCCAAGGGTATAACTCCAAGGAAAGGCGGCCTTGGGAAATATTAATAAGTTAGAAATGATTAAAATAAGTGTATGAGTGAGTGAAATAAGGGGGGGGGGCCATATTGAGTGAAATACGGTGAACACACAAACACACATATATATATATTCAAGAACGTTAAATGATGGTGGTGTATACGATGGGGAGTGGAACCGATACGATGGCCCTCAGTTATTTGTGTGTGCATGTCCCCATCGTAAATACTATGCTTGTATGTCTGTATGTATTAAATAAGTGACTGACCTAAGACAGTCCTGAGATGTTTGAGTCTAGTGGGCGTATCTTTCTTGTTATCTAGACATTTTGTGAGGCTTTTCTTCACGTCAGACGATGTAGCGCTCTTCTTAAACATCTTCCACTGTTCATAGTAAGTGGTGGAGGCCTTGGGATCCCCTATGAAGCACCGGAAGGTTGGAAATTAAGGTTAAAATAGGGCGATACTCGTACACCACAACAAAGCCCCCCCTAGACAACTCACTACGACTATTGCTCATGTACTCTCATACTTCTTTATTACGGGGTCACATATACAGAAATATAAACCAAATTACTAATTAATTAATGTTTTAGTACCATTTAATAGTATTTAGGATATATTCCACACTATTATTATGCGAATTTATGGAATAAAAGTGCTGTTCAACCGTCACTTCGGGGTTACATATAAGTCACATACATGTAATAAAAATCTCATTAACTTTATAAATTACTCATAATATTTGTTTTAGTAATGCATTATGGTATTTAGGATATATTTTACACATTTCTCTTATGAGTACATGGAATGAAAGTGAAAACCAAAGTGTATTAGTCATAATAGACATAATACCAGTCACCAAAATTTCGGCCAGTAAAGATATATGAGCTGTTTACATGGTATAAATATTCATATGCATTAATAATACTTACCAATAATATGTGAAAATAATGAAAAATAGCAAGAAAATAGTATACAATCTGTCACTACATCTCTATTCGGTTACCCTTTATTCATTATACATCATCTAAATCATTCTTATATTTCGTCAATCAACTCAATTTTCACTCTTCAGTAACCACCAGTATATTATGGCATTATTTTATTTAGATTAAAAAAAATAATAATTCCTTCTTTGAGAATGGGTTTCCCTTTGCCACCATTTCCTTCACATCGACCATCTCGGCTTTATCAGTCACTCCTATATAATTATGTATTGTAAACATGAAAGACAGAAAACTACTATACATGCAGTTATAAAAAGAAGACACATAATGCATAAACTAAAACAGTCTAAACCAAGATAAATCACCAAAAACAGTAAAAAAAAAAATGGGTCCCAAAAGAAAGACATTCCGAAACCACTTGTAAAATGTAAACAAAACGTAGTAGTAAAAAAATATTTCCATTGGCAATTTGACATTTCCATAGAACTTCAATACTATTATACCAAACCAATAACACATTATATCAGCAAATGTAAGTGTAATAGTTGTTAATGGATTGAGAACTTGTAAGAAAGTAAACACAAGAGTTAACAGATAAAAAAAAATGGGGAAATTTGGAGATTGTTTGTGTGTGTGTGTGTGTGTGTGTGTTTCTGATGTGTTGACTACGGATATCTACTAACGTTATTAAATGCCTAAATAGACAATAAATTTAAATAAAAGATCATGGTTTGACCCAATATTTCCCCACCTAGTAAATATTATGTCCATATGAACCACTCACGTAACTCATTACCACAGCACCTATTCTACATCTCTCATACATTAAAATATACACATATATACACATCTATACACACTTTCATTACTTTCTCCATCTCATATATACTAAATCCACATGAATAGACTGAAATTCATCCACCACTCTGTAACTTTCTTTCATAAATACCTTAAGGGGAGGGTATAATTTTGACGTTTTTGGAGATTATGATTCCTTCAAACTATTCCAGGCAACAGGATACCATTATTTTTCTTCGTCTGGGTCTGTTTCCTGGCATACTTTGGAGGAATCAAGGCACTCCAATTTATCAAAAGTATACTCTCTCCTTAACTCTTACCCACATTCAACTTCACCTAGAAATAAATTAATATAAGCAATGTGTTCCTTTTACTACTTGATTAGATGTATGTATGTATGTATGTATGTGACTTTCTCTTCTATAAGGATTCTCTTCCTCAGGAGCCATATGACCTCACTGTTATATAAATATAAATGAATGCATCTTCAATAAGGATACACATATTGTTTATAAAGGAATCCATCTTCAATAAGGAAACACATATTGTTTATAAATCAATCCATCTTCAATAAGGAAACACATATATTAAATTTTATTATTTCAGATGGCGAACCCTAAACCTTGCAATAAGAGTACCGTAGCAGAAGGTCTGTGGTACAATGACCATCGTTTTTCCTTGTTCTGGCAACACTACAATACAATGATGATGACGGGACACTATGAGGCTTATACCCGAGCCACGGCTGTACATCAACACACTAAACACATGTTGGCGTCTATGGTGAGTATACATACGCTACTGTATATACAAAGAGATTAAAGTACGAGTATACATACGCTACTGTATATACAAAGAAATTAAAGTCCAGTAGAGTCATACAAGTTTTCCACAAAATACACTATTAAAATAAACACTTTGAGGTGCATTTCAGTACAGTATTATTTAATGAGTGATATATATTCTGTATAGTTACTGTATATTCTGTATATTCTGTATATTTACTGTATATTCTGTATATTCTGTATAGTTACTATATATGGAACAAGCCACGTAAAACCTAAATGATAAGAATGAATTTTATACTGAATCACAGGATAATAATTTAAAGTAACATTGTAGGATAAACACCACTAGGCCTATACTGGATACTGGACACACACACATTATTATTATTATTATTATTATTATTATTATTATTATTATTATTATTATATTATTGTACAGTATTATGGAATAGTTATGATTATAATTATTACCATATATCGACAGCATCATCCACCACCACCCCGGACACACTATTATTATTATTATTATATTATTGTACAGTATTATGGAATAGTTATGATTATAATTATTACCATATATCGGCAGCATCATCCACCACCACCCCGGACACACTATTATTATTATTATTATATTATTGTACAGTATTATGGAATAGTTATGATTATAATTATTACCATATATCGCCAGCATCATCCACCACCACCACGGACACACAGACCAACGAGGACGAGCCGATCTTCCTCACGTACCAAAAAGAGGAGTAAAGCCTGGAGACAGAAACGCAACAAACGTAAACGCAAGCCATTCAAACCCACACACACCAACAATCTGAGTGACACGGAGACATTATACTCCCAGATGCACATACAGGACCTCAGTGGGTAAGAAATAAACAAGTAAAGAACACATTGAATAAATATAAGTAAAACCACACTGGTAGATGAATTTTTTTATTATTATTAAAAAAAAAAAAAAAATCTATGTACACTATATATATATTTTTTTTATTATTATTATTATTCCCCCCCCCCCCCGAAAAAGAAAAAAAATTCTACCAGTGTGGTTTTACTTACATTCATGATCATGTTAGTGTGATTTTCCACCCATTAAATAAATACTTATGTCCTCCAATTCATTTTTTTTACACTCATTGAAGATCACCACTAAAGTATAATATGTTACAGTAACGACCATAATTATTACTTCATATTGCTAGTTCAGTCTGTCTAAGTTGACCTGGGCCACGATAACGGGTTTGATGAAGCCTATGTCCAGTGTCGGAACATAAAAAAAAAAAAAAAAAAATCCATCTATGTCCAGTGTCAGAATATAATAAAAAAATAAAAAATAAAATCCCTCCATGTCCAGTGTCGGAACATAAAAAAAAAAAAAAAAAAAAAATCCATCCATGTCCAGTGTCGGAACATAATAAAAAAATAAAAAATAAAATCCCTCCATGTCCAGTGTCAGAACATAATAAAAAAATAAAAAATAAAATCCCTCCATGTCCAGTGTCCGAACATGAAAAAATAAAAAATAAAATACCTCCCTCCTGACAGAGCCGAGGATAACATGGACGTAAGCGACGACTTCCTCAAATTTATGGAACAGAGTGTAAAGCATCGCGAAGAGTACCGAGTGTTGAGTAAACAAATGGAACACAACAACAAAAACACAAATAATGACAACAATAACACACCTACTCAGGATGGAGATATTTCTGTTCCTAAGGTAAGATGTGTGTTTCTTTAATTAAGGCAAGATTGTTTTGTTTTTTTAATTATTATTACTGTAAATTGGTGAGCTACTTATTACTCCAAATTATATAAGTACCTGTATATAGATGTCCACAATATATTAAGCCTGTACCCCTATTCACGCACCCCTCAACCCCCCCCCCCCCCAAGCCTGTTCCCTATCCCCCCCCCCCCTTAACCAGACTCCTTCACTGTACACACGAGAGAGAGAGAGAGAGAGAGAGAGAGAGAGAGAGAGAGAGAGAGAGAGAGAGAGAGAGAGAGAGAGAGAAATAATAATAATAATAATAATAATGTTAATAATAATAATAATAATAATAATAATGTTAATAATAATAATAATAATAATAATAATAATAATAATAATAATAATAATAATAATAACAATAATAATAACAACAATTTCAATTACAAATAACAATACCTAACACTTGCAGGAACACCCGGATGTGAGACGCAGCCGTGAGATGAAGGAACTTTATGGTGAGGCCGCACCAAGAATACACGCCATGGAGACAGCACTACAACTCTCATTTGACCGCATCTCAACCCTCCATCACCCACAATTCTGGCCAAACACTCCACTCATGATGATGTTTGAGGAAGGACAGAGATAGATAAGCAGTGTCTGTTTGGTTCAGGTTATACTAATGTAACTCACAATCTTGCAGAGATAAGCAGTGTCTGTTTGGTTCAGGTTATACTAATGTAACTCACAATCTTGCAGAGATAAGCAGTGTCTGTTTGGTTCAGGTTATACTAATGTAACTCACAATCTTGCAGAGATAAGCAGTGTCTGTTTGGTTCAGGTTATACTAATGTAACTCACAATCTTGCAGAGATAAGCAGTGTCTGTTTGGTTCAGGTTATACTAATGTAACTCACAATCTTGCAGAGATAAGCAGTGTCTGTTTGGTTCAGGTTATACTAATGTAACTCACAATCTTGCAGAGATAAGCAGTGTCTGTTTGGTTCAGGTTATACTAATGTAACTCACAATCTTGCAGAGATAAGCAGTGTCTGTTTGGTTCAGGTTATACTAATGTAACTCACAATCTTGCAGAGATAAGCAGTGTCTGTTTGGTTCAGGTTATACTAATGTAACTCACAATCTTGCAGAGATAAGCAGTGTCTGTTTGGTTCAGGTTATGCTAATGTAACTCACAATCTTGTTATGTACACACTTATGATGATGTTTGAGGAAGGACAGAGATAGATAAGCAGTGTCTGTTTGGTGTGTCCGTCAAGAAGTCCATGGCCAACAAAAATTGAAGATGTTCCGTAAGTTTGGTTCCTCTGGTGCTGTTGAAGGTGCTGCCATACTGTACTCTATACATTACAGGGATAATACACTTTTGGTACAGTTGGACACATGAATGGTTGATACAGCCCAAGTGAAAGATACTTGTTGTCCCATTTGAGTAACCATTGTGTGTCTATTATCAGGTACTTGATTTTTATTACCATCCTCAATACTGACTTCTGCCCCTGATGTCTCCTATTTGGCACTAAGGAACACACACACACACACACCATCCTCAATACTGACTTCTGCCCCTGATGTCTCCTATTTGGCACTAAGGAACACACACACACACCATCCTCAATACTGACTTCTGCCCCTGATGTCTCCTATTTGGCACTAAGGAACACACACACACCATCCTCAATACTGACATCTGCCCCTAGTGTCTCCTATTTGGCACTAAGGAACACACACACACACCATCCTCAATACTGACTTCTGCCCCTGATGTCTCCTATTTGGCACTAAGGAACACACACACACACACCATCCTCAATACTGACTTCTGCCCCTGATGTCTCCTATTTGGCACTAAGGAACACACACACACCATCCTCAATACTGACATCTGCCCCTAGTGTCTCCTATTTGGCACTAAGGAACTTGATATTGGGAGAAATTAACTATCTTTCACTTGAGCTGTACCAACCATTCATGTGTACAATATCTGTCCGCTATCTTTTTTCCTCGTGTGAAAGGGACTTAAAGGGATAGTAGTGTTAAGTCTATTATGTGTCCAGCAGAAACACTGATTTGCTGATCATTTGTATTGGACAGGTTTGATATGTTGAAATAGACTTATGTTCCTGTCATGCAGCTACAAAGTATTTTTATTATTTTCAAAAGATACTGTCTTAATGGTGTATTAGATAGATGTTCAATTCCTCCACATTATCCTACATCCTATCCCGTATTAGTAACATTGATGTCATCTATTTCCTGGCAGAGTTGAGGAATAATAAAATATTTGTTCAGCAGGAAGGATATGATTCATAGAGTAACATGTGAAGGACACAATTATTATTCCTTTAACCTCAAGTAGCTGCAAGGATTTCCAGAATGCAGGTATAGACAAACATAAAATATGAATCAACAGTTAATGATACACAATTAATACAAAATAACATCAGCACCTCAAATCCTACTTTTATTATGAATAGAATATGGTTCATCAAACTGTCTTGTGATTGTGATTGTGATGTTTTTATTATTTCTAAGTAATATAAAGGAGACTAGGAAGAAATGAAAGCAAGCGGTACATTAAGGTGTGACATTTATCATGACACGCTGCACACTGTACACACACGTGGGTACAAAGTCACCCCCGCCGCCGCCCCCGCCGCTCCTCCAAACTCACCTCCTCTGGTGTTACAAACTAGTGTGAAAAATACACTGGCTAGGCTTTTCATTACACTCTCCAATATTAGGTACAGACATAGCAGCAACAACTGTAACATTTTGAACCAATCAAAGCAGGTCATTAAACCCTTTTTCTAATAACATAAATCTTTCCAGTGCACACAAGAAAGTCTTTACAAGCAAAGTGTTCTTTGGAAATGTTCACACATGTAAGAAACTCTCAGTATAATGCATATATATATTATCTCTGATGGTGTCAAAACATCTATAATGTCCTTATAAATTACTGTTGAAAGTTTACAAACATATGTTAACAGTTCACAAGTAATGACAATGAATGAAGAGATTGAATGTACACCAACCACTAGTGAAGGTTGCAACAGAAGGACACAAATGTTGGGAACAGACTTGGGACACAAGAGCATACCACACCAACTTATATACAAGGGATTTTTACCAGTTTTGTACAAACAGCTCTTCCACACTACAATAATATACACAAAAAATATGAGGCAAAGGGATGACAAACTCAAAAATGCCAGTTTCACAGATGTAGCTATTTTAAGCCAGGATATATTTGACTGTCATCTGTAGAGTGCACCAGCTGTATTCAAAGATGATCAAATATATAGTTGTAATATTCTAACTTAAAACATAAGAATAACTACCTCAGCAAAACCCAAATATAAAGACACTTGTCAGGTTATACTTGAGTGTAAAGATCATGACACGTCACACCTTATGAGAGGCTGTACGTTCCACAGAAAATGTTTATGTATGTATGTATAATAGCTACATCTTAAATGTCAAGTTGCCAGTGATACAAGTTCCTCATGTACTTGTTCACGGGAGGGACAGATACATGCTCTTCCCACTACCGCCTTCTGCTCTCACAAACTACATACGGCTGCTTCCACGACTTCGCTACGCCCTACACTCGCTTTTATATTTTATTTTTGTTCTAACTGACGCCTACTTTCGTTTCTATTCAAACAAACCCTGTATAAATTTGCAGTCACCTGAAAATCCACACAATTTTGCATCCTTACATGGATGAAATTTAACAACACCACAATGCAGACAAATTTTAGCTGATACTGGTAGTCCCAACATTCAATATATTGATCCTGTGCTAGATGATAATAGTAATAGGAAGGAAAACTTTAATAACCATAATCACCAAAAACATATTATATGATGATTATTACCAACAATAACGGCGTATGAATGATTTAACTAAAGCCAGAATTATCCGTCATAGGTACAAAATCCATCAACACCATCTACTATGTATCTACACAAGTGATATCTTTACAGCAAGTAGATTTGACACTACTGGAAAAGATACTACTTGGAAATAAAAGAATAAAAAATGGTAAAGCTCTTTCCTGCAGTCTTTTTAAAAACTGTCTACAGGTGGTTTTTTGTGTGTGTGTAATCCATTCAAATTTTGTGAATAACGGCTTGGGTAAAATATAAGTTTTCCCCATTTTATTCAAGCTATTTAATGATGCCATATCTATTATTGCTAAATTATATAGTTTTAAAGAGCACATGAAAAATTTCACAATGTGATGAAGTTACTAATGACAGTCAAAGGGGATTACACTGTACTGTACTGTACTGTACTGTACTGTACTTATACAATGCAAATGTAACATTTGGAAATTAGTGAGAAATTCATTATTCCTTGTATGAAGTAATAAAATTATTAACTAAAATACAGTATACTCCGACTTTTCATTTCAATCGATTTATTGCAATTTTTGTTTCCTGTTGAATAAATAAATTTGAAGCCAAGCTAAATGGTTTTTTCTAGAAGTATAATATACATACTATACTCCCTATAGAGAACAGTACTGTAGTTCTTGGAAGTTAAAGATGGAAAACTTTGAATTATTTGACTTAGTTATCACTCAAAATAATCTTTTTGTAATAAAAACTGCAACAACTCCTGATGGTGAATTATAATGACTATATATATACTGGTTAAAGGCAGATTACAACAATGTCAGCAAGTGACTGAATCCTGCCCTATTGTGTAAATAAACCTTTCATTTTTTAAACAAGGTTATATATTTTTAACACTGATGGTGGTATAAAACAGCCAATTGTTGCCTGCTGATGACAGATGGCTTGGACATATATATATATGACACATTCAGAGAATAAATTTGCCCAAGATATAGCCAGCAAAGGCAATAGCAAGAGCAGCAATAACATGCATCATAGGGTTAGCCTGATGGAAGTCTTGTTGTGGAATCACACTTGACACTATTGTCTGCTTCTTATCACCAGTGCTGGTGTGGGTACGTTGCCTCAGGGATTCCTCCTGTAAACATACCATTATTAACACATAACAAGAAATAACTTTACTGCTGCTAAGGTAACCACATGTTTATAACAAGTGTACAACATCTTAATAAGACAAAGGATGGGGAACCATTGACCTCCAGGCTGTATAAGGCCAACAAGGCTGTTTATAAATCATGAAGGAATAATATCATTTATACACTGGGCTACAATTAGTTATCAATGAACTCAGTATATACATAGTACAGTAATTATAAGTAATACATAGTAATGACAATTTATGAGTTTGTACATACGTCTGCAGCACCTGACTCACCAGCTCAGTTGCCACCAAGTATTCACCAAGAAATTTTTTTTGTACCAAACCACAGTGTGTTAAATATATTTCCTATTTTTATATTTCTGGAATTTCTACATAGCTACTACAACCTAACTGTCATAACGTGTTGGGACTCTTGACAAAACCTTTACAACCAAACCCGTACACGGGCAATGAAGCTCAACAATATAATATCAACAGTTAAGGGAGTTTAATTTTGTGTGCCGGTACTGAGGGAAACAAATAAATAAAAAATGACAGTTGGAGAAGTGATGCATGTTTATGAAAATATTTAGAAGAATATTAATTAAGAACGGGTTTATTTTTGGTACTGAAATGTTATGAAAATATTTAGAAGACTATTAATTAAGAAGTGGTTTATTTTTGGTACTGATATGTTATGAAAATATTTAGAAGAATATTAATTAAGAAGTGGTTTATTTTTGGTAGTGATATGTTATGAAAATATTTAGAAGAATATTAATTAAGAAGTGGTTTATTTTTGGTACTGAAATGTTATGAAAATATTTAGAAGAATATTAATTAAGAAGTGGTTTATTTTTGGTAGTGAAATATTACCTTAAGTAGAAGGTTTTCCTGTCGCAGTCCGCTTATTTCCTCTCGAAGTCGTTTAATTTCATCTCCTGCCTTCCTTATTTCAGCATCAGTGTTATTTGCCTGAAGAAAAAAACACATGAAATATGAGTTAGTGCAAAGTGTTCATAATTATATATACACACACACACACACACACAAAAAAAAACACACAAAATTTGCGACTCCCTTTGACCGTTGCTGAGTTAGTGCAAAGTGTTCATAATTATATATATGTCTATCATGTACATAATATTTTGTAACTGTTTTCTGGCTAAATAAATGTTTAAATAAAATAAAATAAAATAAAGAACCCTGTATATAATTAAGGAAGAAATGAATATTGATAGTTATTACTGAATGATTAAGAGAGATTCCTTCCTTAATTAAATAAAACTATCTCCCTTTTGACTACCATTCCCTCAAGTCCCGTCCACAAAACCAGTTCAAAATACACCTGTTTGGTGGGTGTATAATTACAATAGTGTGGAGGCTACTGTGAACGGCTCCATCTGGTAACACTGATAAAACAGCAAGAGAAATACTGTACACTGTTGCCAACTTTTCCCATCACCAGAATATCCCAAGATGACAGATACTTTATCTATATTGAAACACATTATGGTATTATAAGTTTCCTTTATTAATACTTGATATAGTGTATATATATATATATATTTTTTACTTGATATAGTGTATATATATATTTTTTTTACTTGCTGTGTAGTTAGTTGTGATGAGTGTGTGTGTGTGTGTGTGTGTGTGTGTGTGTGTGTGTGTGTGTGTGTGTGTGTGTGTGAGTGTGAGTGAGTGAGTGAGTGAGTGAGTGTGTGTGAGTGTGTGTGTGTGTGTGTGTGTGTGTGTGTGTGTGAGTGAGTGAGTGAGTGAGTGAGTGAGTGAGTGAGTGAGTGAGTTAGTGTGTGTGTGATTACCTTGGGTGAAGGTTTGGACGCTTCAAGGTGTGTGTGTTGTGAAGGTGAAGCATCAATGTTGTTTTGTGGAGACTGTGCCGTTGAGTCCATGGGAAGCTCAAATACACACCTCAACTTGGAGTCCATCAATTGGTTCATGTCAGCCTCTTTAAACTGAAACACAAATATATACTCAGTTAAATTGAAAACAAAACAAAACTAAAATAAAATAAACTAACACACGAATATACTCAGTTAAATTGAAAACAAAACAAAACTAAAATAATACCATCTTGTAAACTTATCACATTATTATTCTTTAAACTGAAACACATAAATATATTCAGTTAAATTGAAAACAAAACAAAACAAAACAAAACTAAAATAATACCATCTTGTAAACTTATCACATTATTATTCTTTAAACTGAAACACAAATATATATTCAGTTAAATTGAAAACAAAACAAAACAAAACAAAACAAAACTAAAATAATACCATCTTGTAAACTTATCACATTATTATTCTTTAAACTGAAACACATAAATATATTCAGTTAAATTGAAAACAAAACAAAATTAATATAAAATAACACAATACCATCTTGTAAACTTATCACAATATTATTCTTTAAACTGAAACACATAAATATACTCAGTCAAATTGAAAACAAAAACAAAATAACACCATCTTGTAAACTTATCACATTATTATTCTTTAAACTGTAACACACACACACTCAGTCAAATTGAAAACAAAACAAAAAATAAAATAAACTAACACAATACCATTTTGTAAACTTATTACAATATCATTCTACACACACACACACACACACACACACAGAGTCATCTTGCAAACCAAACACTATTAACAACATCTCACACACACACACACACACACACACAAACACACACATCAAAACACAACACCACTTTTAACAAACAAAACATTTCACCACACACAACATTGACCAGTTTTTTAGAAGAACACAGTACAGTAAAATAAATTAGGCTACACTAACATAAATAATAATCATCATTAATTATCATCAATATTGCCTCCCTGCTACATACAGTATAATTATATATTAAGATTACCTTCTCTGTACTGACCTCCCCTGCCAACACACTGACATCCTCTTCCACCTTTTCCAACACACGTGTATCTCTTCCTTGAGCCATCACTTCCACCACTGATTCCCTGCCACCAACTGTTCCAACACACACACACACACACACACAAACCTGTTATATACAACCCTTGCCAACACTTCCAACACACTGACCTATCTTTTCCAACACACACACACACACACACACACACACACACACACCCCTCCCTGCTACATGTTACATAGCATGATGAAGCAGATTATAAAAACCCTGTAATGATATGATAGACTTGGTTGCTTCTAATTCCTCCAGACTAAGCCGTGAAACAAGCTCCGTCAATGTAAATGTTGTTTCGTGGCGAGGTTTGAAGGACTCGCTAACCTCCAAATAATTCTCAACTTCATCACTTTCATGTTTTTCAATTCCATGTTATATATAAATATCTGTGTTAGAATATGTAATGTAATGTTTATCTTATACTAATCTCCAGCACTGGTATCAAGGCAGGTCTGGTATTCAATGCCATTTTAATATTTTCTCTCATTTTTTTTTTCTGATTCAATAGGGATCAAGAGTTTAGGTTCCTGTCAATGCCACAACTTAAATCTACTGTATGTATCTCCAAAAGAATATCACTAAAAAGAATATCTCCAAAAGAAAAATTTTGAATAGTATCTCCAAAAGAATATTCCTAAATAATATCTCCAAAAAAAACAAACCCATCTCCAAATAATATTAAAAGATGAATAGTAATAATAATAATAATCAAAAGATGAATAATAATACTGTAATAATAAATAAAAGATGAATAATAATAATAATAATAATAAATAAAAGATGAATAATAATAATAATAATAAATAAAAGATGAATAATAATAATAATAATAATAAATAAAAGATGAATAATAATAATAATAATAATAATAATAAATAAAAGATGAATAATAATAATAATAAATAATAATAAGTAAAAGATGAATAATAATAATAATAATAAATAAATAAAAGATGAATAATAATACTGTAATAATAAATAAAAGATGAGCAATAATAAATAATAATAAATAAAAGATGAATAATAATAATAAATAAAAGATAAATAATAATAATAATAATAAATAAAAGATGAATAATAATAATAATAATAATAATAAATAAAAGATGAATAATAACAATAATAATAATAATAAATAAAAGATGAATAATAATAATAATAAATAATAATAAATAAAAGATGAATAATAATAATAATAATAATAATAATAATAATAATACTAATAAATAAACCCTAATCCTAACATATGGTATAATATTGAATTAGGTATGTACTAACCAGGACGTCAAGGTTGATATCTCCATCTCCAGCAAACAGACTCTGGACCATAAACTTGTGCTTGTTTTTTTCATGTGGGTCATACTCGAAGGGTTGGAGCATCACCGACACACTCACCGATCCGTGGGGTACGACCACGCCAGAGTTCGGTCGGACACAGTACCGTCGGGGAGCTGTTGTTTTCACCTACATACACACACACACACAGAGAGAGAGATACACACGCTGTCAGTATGGTACATATATAAAAAATACACACACGCTGTCAGTATGGTACTGTACATATATAAAAAATACAGATACACACACACACACACAGAGAGATACAGATACACACACACACACACAAAAAGATACACACACGCTGTCAGTATGGTACATATATAAAAAATACAGATACACACACACACACATAGAGAGATACAGATACACACACACACACAGAGAGAGATACACACACGCTGTCAGTATGGTACATATATAAAAAATACAGATACACACACACACACACAGAGAGATACAGATACACACACACACACACAGAGAGATACACACACACTGTCAGTATGGTACATATATAAAAAATACAGATACACACACACACACACAGAGAGATACAGATACACACACACACACACAGAGAGATACACACACGCTGTCAGTATGGTACATATATAAAAAATACAGATACACACACACACTCAGAGAGATACACACACGCTGTCAGTATGGTACATATATAAAAAATACAGATACACACACACACTCAGAGAGATACACACACGCTGTCAGTATGGTACATATATAAAAATTTAAAGATACACACACACACTCTCATTATAATACACACATAAAAAGATACACATACACTCTCAGTACAGTACACACATAAAAATATACACACACACACATTCTCTCAGTACAGTAGACACATAAAAATATACACACACACACACACATTCTCGGAGTTTGTAAAGGTGTATGGAAGGGAAGTTGTGGGACCTGGTGTGAGAGGCAGACCACCAGTTAGATGGCAGAACAGAGTGGAAGAGTATGTAAAGGAGAGAAACATGAGGGACAGAGTGGAAGAGTATGTAAAGGAGAGAAGCATGAGGGACAGAGTGGAAGAGTATGTAAAGGAGAGAAACATGAGGGACAGAGTGGAAGAGTAGGTAAAGGAGAGAAACATGAGGGACAGAGTGGAAGAGTATGTAAAGGAGAGAAACATGAGGGACAGAGTGGAAGAGTAGGTAAAGGAGAGAAACATGAGGGACAGAGTGGAAGAGTATGTAAAGGAGAGAAGCATGAGGGACAGAGTGGAAGAGTATGTAAAGGAGAGAAACATGAGGAACAGAGTGGAAGAGTATGTAAAGGAGAGAAACATGAGGGACAGGGGAGGGCTGGACTAAGTAAGGAGGGAGTGTTATAACAGGGAAAATTAGCCACTTCTGCCATGGCCACCCCCACCAACGAGAGGGAGTTCTCGGAGGAAGCGAGACATCCGAGCTATAGACAGATAGACACACACACACACACCTCTGCAAAAACTCTCCACTAATCTTTCTAATGCCTAAGTCACATTCCCAATCCACCATCTTTCTCCACACAGCACCACTACTTACTTATACACAAACTCCTCGGTCCAATTCGTTACTCTTTATCTTTTAAGTGTTGATAAATCTGGTGCAACTGATTCTTCCAAATTATTCCATGCTATAGATAGGAGATCATAATGTTTGTTAAGGCCCCTGTGATCGTGTATGAAAAATGGGAGGCTTCTGATTCCTCCTGACTATGCCACGAAACAAGCTCCTTCCATATAGGTGTGTGTGTTTCGTGGCAATATTTGAAGGACTCATTTATCTTCAATTTTCTTACTATATCACAGGGTCCCTTACCAGGTCCTGTTTTATGGCATAGACTACCCGGTACCCAAACTATATTATATCCTAAATTAATTCCTCTCATCACACAAAACATACACAATCAATATTCCATTATAATAAAAACAAAAAGGTTTGTAGTTCATGTTATATATAAGGTGTTAACTAAACAGTAATGTCATATTAATCTGATCATCTGACATAAAAAATGATAGAGATTATCAGAAAATTGAGTTGATCCAAGTTACATTATGATCATAACGTTTAACACAGTGATATACACAGATGATTAATTCAAATTTTACCATTAATAATATCCTACAGTATACAAGTGACATACACAGATGGTTAATTCAAATTTTACCATTAATTATACAAATTATACAGTATACAAATCCCATACTCACCTTAAAACATACTCTCTTCTCTGTTGGATTGGAGAGTTTCAGTTCTGATGTGACAACGTCGGTAAATGGACCTGAAACATAAAATGGGTTAATTAGTTTACAGTTGTCTTTATAATAAATAACACATATAAAATAAACTACTACTTAGGTACTACTTACATTCTACTACTACTTACATAAACTACTACTACTACTTACATTCTACTACTACTTACATAAACTACTACTACTACTACTTACATTCTACTACTACTTACTACTTACATTCTACTACTACTTACATAAACTACTACTACTACTTACATAAACTACTACTTACTACTTACATTCTACTACTACTTACATAAACTACTACTTACTACTTACATTCTACTACTACTTACATAAACTACTACTACTACTTACATTCTACTACTACTACTTACATAAACTACTACTTACTACTTACATTCTACTACTACTTACATAAACTACTACTTACTACTTACATTCTACTACTACTTACATTCTACTACTACTTACTACTTATATTCTTACAGGAACAAATTGTGATATTTATGTTGTATAACTCAGTACTAATTATTACTCACTAAGTCTATTCTAATAGTGTATGTGTATAATTATAACCTAATAGATAAAATAAATATAAAAGTATCTATAACTCAGTACAAATTATTACTCACCTAATAGATAAAATAAATATAAAAGTATCTATTTAAATACACTATATCCAAATGGTCCTAGTCATTTCATCTATAATGTATAAAGAAAGTAAACAAAATGTCACCTAATTTGCATATATATAATTTCTAAGGGACCTAATACTAATTTGCATATAATGAGATGATTAATGATTTTTTAATTAGGCTAAATCAACAATAGGCTTAAAATATGTGAACCCTAATTTGTGTGAGTTAGGAGAGGTTTTTTTTAACTCAAATAGTTTTGTGAAACATCAATTATTACACACACACACACACACACACGAGTCAATTATTACACACACACACACACACACACACACACACACGAGTCAATTATTACACACACACACACACACACACGAGTCAATTATTACACACACACACACACACACACGAGTCAATTATTACACACACACACACACACACACACGAGTCAATTATTACACACACACACACACACACACACGAGTCAAATTATTACACACACACACACACACACACACACACGAGTCAAATTATTACACACACACACACACACACACACACACGAGTCAAATTATTACACACACACACACACACACGAGTCAAATTATTACACACACACACACACACACACACACACACACACGAGTCAAATTATCACACACACACACACACACACACACGAGTCAAATTATTACACACACACACACACACACGAGTCAAATTATCACACACACACACACACACACACACACACACACACGAGTCAAATTATTACACACACACACACACACACGAGTCAAATTATTACACACACACACACACAAATTATTACACAAGTCAAGTTTATTTAATTTCGTTAGGGTGCTTACAAACCAAACCAAAAACAAACAAACAAACAAACAAAAACAAATAAGATAACCAAGACAAAACAAAAATAAACGAAAAAATAAAATGGGAAGAAATAAATAAAAATACAAAAATAAACGAAAAAATAAAAATACAAAAAAAAAATAAATCCATTCCAAAATCGAATCACCAGAGAATTTTGTATTTTTTTAAAGTTAATTAATTTATAAACCATTAAAAATTATAAAAGATTAATTCCATATAAATAATAATAATAATAATAATAATAATAACCATAGCCCCCCCCCCCCCCTTCGTGACACACACACACACACACACATACACACATATATAAAACCCTTATTTAAACCTTAAAACCCTTATATTACCCTTAAATTTGCGACACCCCCCCTTACCGACCCCTTAAAATGGCTCCCCCCTAACCTACCCCCCCCCTTCCTTCGTGACACACACACACACACACACACACATATAAAACCCTTATTTAAGCCTTAAACCCTTATCTTACCCTTAAATTTCAGCTCCTGGGAGGGTTCTAAGATCAGCACTTGTTCTGTTTTAGCCATTTTTCTCGTTTAATAATCACTAGAAATAAGAGGAGGAGGAGTTGAGAATGACACACACACACACACACACACACACAACAAGGAAGGCCAACCGATAACCAACCCAAAGGCGCCTGCGTCTTGTAAGGGTTAGTCAGACTTTACTAAATTATCGTACATTAATCACTATATTGTTATACTTGGTGCATATACCTTATTATTATTATTATTAGGTTGATCTAAGTTATTATTATTATTATTATTATTATTAATATTATTATTATTATTATTATTATTATTACTATTATTATTACGTACCTTAATGTCTATATTGTATTCAATAAAGTTTCTCAATCTTCCAAATTATGCTAAAAAACAATTAAATAACTCTAGCTATTGCCTATATATATATATTAATTAAAGCACCGTACGTGTTTCTTGATGCAATGTGAAAGAATAATTATGTAACAATTAACTATAATTTTTTAGGCCTTTGCGTGTTTCCTAATTAATGTGATGTAAAAGAATATAATTAATAAGTAACCACTAAAATAATAGGCCTTTGACAGCTATTATTGTTATTATTATTATCATTATTATCATTCTTGTTGTTGTTGTTGTTGTTGTTGTTGTTGTTGTTGTTGTTCTTCTTCTTCTTCTTCTTCTTCTTATTATTATTATTATCTTTTTCGGGAATCGAGATCCCTTGACAGCCGGCGATATAAAAAAATTTGTCACATCATATAAATCCGTGAACGAAACAAAATGAAATATCTCAAAATAATTATGGTACATGTTACACAGACAGTGAATTACGGTACGAGTTTCATAATTATCGTACGCAGCGCAACCCTACCTGCGTGTGACGTCACAGTCTTTAGCCATGACAACACACCCAGGACAAAACATTCTAGTTATTTACTATTATTATCATAATTTTATGTTTTTTTTATACCATTTTAATACTTACACATTTATTTTTATACATATTTGTACTTTTTGCATATTTTCCACATTTGTTATCCATCTATATCAGCCATGACAATACACCAAGGACAAAACACTCTAGTCATGTATTACAATTATTTACTATTATCATCGTCATAATTTTACTATTATTAATACCCTTTAATATTTTAATTTTACGTATAATTATACCTTTTATTTTTCGACATTCATTAGTCGTCCAACTCAGCCATGACAACACACCAAGGACAAAACATTCTAGTCTAGTCTGCAATTAAAATGATTTACTATTATTATCATCCTAGTTTTATCTTTATTTATACCCTCTAAATATTTCCATACTAATTTATATACATCATAAAGGTGATATTAATTTCCACATAAGGGAGCAACGAATTTTTTTAGCATGACGCAAACATATTTTATTCGAGAATATAAACATTATTTAGAAGTATATATATATATACACATATTATGAAAGATGCATATATAATTTGTACACCCATTACACATTAAACTACACATACATACTTATAGCCTACACACATTAAAAACAATAATAAAATTCACCGGTATTATGAACCAAGCGTCAGGACAAAACCTCTCCTTTACTTAATTTTAAAATGTTTTCTAATTCGACTGTAACTATTATAAAGTTATATTTACCAGGAAATTCTCTTGTATGGCAAAAAAAAAAAAAAATTATTCCTCCAATAGACACCCTAATTAAATATTATACTAATTTTATAAGGAATTTCCCTAAATATAATCACAACTAACTAATAATTATTTCCCCTTAATTATTAATAAAATCTTAAAAAAATAAAAAAATAATAAGGTCACAACAACAGGTATAAAATGAATGACAGCTCTGAAAGAATATTTAATTAATTACTTTTTAGCTGTTAATTGATTATTGGATATTAGGGTTGTCAACATGGAAGTCATATAGCGCCAGAAAAAGGTCATATAGTGCCAGAAAAAGGTCATATAGCGCCAGAAAAAGGTCATATAGCATCAGAAAAAGGTCATATAGTGCCAGAAAAAGGTGATATAGTGTCAGAAAAAGGTCATATAGTGTCAGAAAAAGGTGATATAGCGCCAGAAAAAGGTGATATAGAGCCAGAAAAAGGTGATATAGAGCCAGAAAAAGGTGATATAGTGCCAGAAAAAGGTAATATAGTGTCAGAAAAAGGTGATATAGCGCCAGAAAAAGGTGATATAGTGTCAGAAAAAGGTCATATAGCGCCAGAAAAAGGTCATATAGCGCCAGAAAAAGGTCATATAGCGCCAGAAAAAGGTCATATAGTGCCAGAAAAAGGTCATATAGCGTCAGAAAAAGGTGATATAGCGCCAGAAAAAGGTGATATAGTGAGTATATTAGAGATTCAGAGGTGTGACAATAAGCAGGAAGGAAATAAAAAGAAATGAGGGACAATTGAAGAACTGAAAGCTAGTGGCTGGGGCCGAAGGAGCGCCAAAACCCTGTAAGTAATGAATAATTATCTTACGTTAGGTTAAGTTAGGTTACATTAGGATACGTTAGGTTAGATTACGCTAGATTAGGTTAGGTTAGATTACGCTAGATTAGGTTAGGATACGTTAGGTTAGATTACGCTAGATTAGGTTAGGTTAGATTACGCTAGATTAGGTTAGGATACGTTAGGTTAGATTACGCTAGATTAGGTTAGGTTAGATTACGCTAGATTAGGTTAGGTTAGGCTAGATTAGGTTAGGTTAGGTTAGGTTAGATTACGCTAGATTAGGTTAGGTTAGGTTAGGATCATGATTTATTAGGTTAGGTTAAGTTAGGTTAGGTTATACTAGGCTATGATTAATTAGCTTAGGTTAGGCTAGGTTATATTAGGTTACATTAGGCTAGGTTATAATTACTTAGCTTACGTTAGGTCAGGTTAGGTTCATCCAACAACAACAATAACAACAACAACAACAACAACAACAATAACAATGCAACCTTCCCACCAATGTATGTATGTATGTATGTATGTATGTATGTATGTATGTATGTGTGTATGTATGTATGTATGTATGTATGTATGTACGGTACAGAAATATCTCCCACGCGACGGTATATAAAAAAAAAAAAAAAAAAAAAACAGAGAGAGGAAGGAAGGAGAGAGCGACCAAACCTGAGAAAAGCTAAATATATATAAAGACTAGCTAGCTACTACGAGACACACACACACACACACACAGACACACACACACAGACAAAACCTGAGGAAAGCTAAATATAGGCTATATAAAGACTACTACGAGACACACACACACAGACAGACACACAGACACAGACAAAACCTGAGGAAAGCTAAATATATATAAAGACTACGAGACACATACACACACAGACAGACACACACACACACACACATACACACACACACACACAGACACACACACACACACACACCAATACTTTCCTTCCATCTATCATATCAAAATATAATCATACAACAACAACAACAACAACACCTTACGTCAACTCAACCCCATCAATTATTATTATTATTATTATTATTATTATCATTATTATCATTATCATTATTATTATTATCATTATTATTATTATTATTATTCTCGTATTCTTATTATTATTATTATTATCATTATTATTATTATTATTATTATCATTATTATTATTATTATTATTATTATTATTATTATTATTATTATTGTTATTATTATTATTACTATCATTATTATCATGATTATTATTATTATCATTATTATTATTATTATTATTATTATTATTATTATGAGGTGGTGGAAAATCATACACGTGTTGTTCTTTATTACCAAGATTAGTATCAACTCAACCCCTTCAATTATTATTATTATTATTATTATTATTATTATTATTATTATGATGGAAGGAATGTGTTGGTGTATATATATTTGATTGAGTGAGTGTGGCTGTATCTTATATATTTCTCTCTTATAATTACTTCTCAGTGCGTGACGTTTCTGTAATTTCAAGGATTTAGTAGTAAAGTAGATGAAAAAGAAATTAAACCATTTTATTTTATTTCATCAAAAACAAGGACCACACACACACACACACATATACACAGCCATTTATCCACACACACACATGCACACATACACATTCCCATCCATACACACACCCCACACACACATATACACAGCCATTCATCCATACACACACATGCACACATACAAATTCCCATCCATACACACACCCTACACATACATATACACAGCCATTCATCCATACACACACATACAAATTCCCATCCATACACACACCCCACACACACATATACACAGCCATTTATCCATACACACACATACAAATTCCCATCCATACACACTCTCCATCCATACACACACACAAGTAACACACACACATATACATTAATTAAGGCAGAGGTGTATGCTGGTATATGCAGGTAGATCTATCATACTATATATTGGATGTATAGTCTCTCTTTCTTTCTATTTTCATCATATTTCATAATTACTATTGATTCTCTCTTCATTATATTTCATAACCACTCTCTCTCTCTCTCTCTCTCTCTCTCTCTCTTTACAGTCACCGTAGTCAATAATAATAATAATAATAATAATAATAATTGATGTATGGTTGTAATATCCTTATGATGTTGATGATATTGATATAGCATTAATTAAACCATCTCGATTCAATATGTATGTATGTATATGACATTGTATGTATATTTGAGACAACAACAACAACAACAATAACAACAATATGTGTATATACTTAATGAGACAATACAGAGAGAGAGAGAGAGAGAGAGAATAGTGAAGAGAGAGTCAATATTTGTGTTGTGAAGAGAGAATAATTGTGTGTGTGTGTGTGTGTGTGTATGTGTGTTCTTACCTATTTGCATCTGGATAGGATTGAGTCAGGCTTGTTCTCTAAAAACCCAATAATCATATTTTTTTTTAATTTAAAGTATGTTTTTGTGTGTGTGAGATCGAGTTCACATCATCAATAATAAAGAAAGTGTAGCCTACTGGAGACTACAGATTCCTTCAAAATATGTGACTCAACTCAGTATATACAGTATAGAGAAGGTAGTCTGTTTGGTGGCATACTTTGGAGGAATCAACAAGTAAAGTGATGGTCTAATGTACTACAACACCTTCCAATGAGATGGCTTCGAAAAATGATCCGAAACTATAGCTGTTGGTGTGTGCAATTTTGGCTCATAAAATTAACTCAAATAGCTCGCTTTTATTCACCAGGTTGCAGTACATTAGACCATCACTTTACCATTACCTACATATACACCCCTACATTACCAACAAGACACCTTATACCTTCTTAGCCTAATCGTGAAAGGTAGGAAGGAAGGAAGAGAGGAAGAGAGTAAGGAAGGAAGGAAGGAGTGAGTGAGGGGACTGAGTATATGTCTAGGTATTTATTTGGCTTCACACACTGACTATCTATATTCTATACCGTAATGCACCGTTGAAATGAGTGAAGGGGAAGTATGTGTATATGAAGGGATGGATCGGATGTATGGTTATGTCATTGTTTACCAGATATTCAACGGCTCGTGATTATTTCATTGTTTACCAAATATTCAACGGCTCATAT
>JAWZYT010001841.1:65000-100000 GCA_034508575.1 Petrolisthes manimaculis | reverse complement strand
ATCTGGTGGATCTAAGTTCATTGGTTCATTGAAATTTGAAGCCATGGGCATACCACCCATACCAGGCATATTGGGTATAGCAGGAGGGGGTTGATTCATGCCTACCATACCACCAATACCAGGCATACCAGGATTAAAGGGTTGTCCTGGTTTGTTGAAGTTGTGTCCAGGGTTTTGAAGTGTATTATAGACAGGTCCAGGGGAAGGAGTTTGTATGGGTGTATTTTTAATGGGATCAGTTAGACTACTTGGTAATGGACCTCTCATACTGGCACTAGGAATATCCCCGAGGCCAGGTATACCTTCACCACCACTAACACCACCAACACCAACACCACCAATACTGTTATTACCATCTTTAGTCATCACTTCTTGTATGCCAGAGTTATTATTATCAAATGTGTCTTGACTGTTACGTTCTGTGCGTTCCCGTCCAGACCGTCCACCACTACGCTCCCTGTCCCTCTCCTTATCCCTGTCTCTGTCCCTATTACGGTCCCTGGTGCGGTCCCTGTCCCTGCTCCTGGACCTCCTACGGCTGCGTCCGCTGCGGTCACGACTGCGAGACCTGGTCCTGGAGCGGTGGCGACGACGACGGTCTCTGTCCCGGGACCTGGACCGGGTACGACTCCTGGATTTGGAACGTCGCCTCCTGCTGTCACGGCCTTTGCTGTCTCGACGTGACGATGACGAAGACGAACCAGAGGCTGTCTTCTTGTCATCTTTCTTCTCAATGTTGTTGTTGTTGTTGTTGTTGGTGTTGGATGATGGTGGTGGTGGGTGAGAATCAGAGCTGTTGTTGTTGTTGTTATTATTGGTACCAGAGGATGGGACCAGACTAGAGTTACTATTAGTGTGGTTACTCATGTTGGTTGGAGGACCTTGTGGGTGTGGGTGTGGGTGTGGGGGGTTGAGTCCAGGGGGTACCATCCCGGGGGGCAGGTGTGGGGGCATCAGTTGTTGTTGTTGATGATGATGTTGTTGTTGTTGTTGTTGTTGTGGGGGCATGTCATGACTTGGAGGTTGTACTTGATACATATTGTGGTGTCCCATTGCTTGACCTGGTACCTGAAGACCGGGTATAACTGAGTGTTGTTGTTGTTGTTGTAGGGGTTGCATTGGGGTTGGTGGGGGATGTTGTTGTTGTATCTGTGGAGGGTGTTGTTGTTGTTGTTGTTGTTGTAGACTAGTAGGGTGTTGGGGTTGTGTTGTTGTAGGTGGTTGTTGTTGTTGTGTGGGTATAATGGTTGGTGTTGGTGGTGATGTAAAGGCTTGTAGTGCCATGGCTTGTTGTCTGGCTGTTTCAATCACCTTCTGCATCTGTGTACGTGAGGACAGTAGTAGCGTCACACGGATTCCCTTTAGGCTGGATCCGGTTTTCTGCATGGCCAGTCGTGCGTCCTCATCGGTACTGAAGAACAACACAAGGCAAGTCAGATCAGTTGAACAAGTTTCGTAATTCATTAAATCAGTTGAACAAGTTGAACAATTCATTAAATCAGTTGAACAAGTTGAACAATTCATTAAATCAGTTGAACAAGTTTCGCAATTCATTAAATCAGTTGAACAAGTTGAACAATTCATTAAATCAGTTGAACAAGTTTCGCAATTCATTAAATCAGTTGAACAAGTTGAACAATTCACTTTTGTTAATATACAAGCACTGGGCTTCTGCCGTGGGTGCTTTTGCCTGCGGCGCTGCTCGCTCCGCTCGCATATAAATCCTTATCATAACAAAATATAATCATACAACAACAACACCTTACTTCAACTCAACCTATTCAATTATTATTATTATTATTATTATTATTATGAGGTGCTGTAAAACCATACACGTGTTGTTGTTTATTACCAAACTATTTATTACTGTAATATGATGGAAGGAAAGTGTTGGTGGATATTTGACTGTGGCTGTACATGTTTACAGTTTATCCTTTATAGTACCGTATATCAAAGAGTATATATAATTATTTACTTCCATGATAAGGCCTCCAAAATTGTGCAAAAAATAAATAAAAACTTTTGACAGTGACTGTACATAAATTATAACTGATGACAAAAAAATACTATAATAATAATGATAAAATAAAAATAATAAAAAATAATAATAATAAAAAAATAATAATAATAAAATAATAATAATAAAAAATAATAATAATAAAATATAATGATAAAATAATAAAATAATAATAATAAAATAATAATAATAAAGATAAAATAATACTACTAATAATAAAATAATGGAATCTAGGCCTACTACTATTAATGTTAATACTATAATAATTCTAATACTATAATCATGTTAATACTATAATCATTTTAATACCAAACTATTTACCTGAATGCAATAAATGCGTCACCTAGTTCTCCTCCCACAATATGAACTCCCCCTTCCGGTATAGCCAAGCCTTTGAAGAACTCCCGTATGTCCAGGGCATTAGCAGACCAAGGGAGGTTCTGTAGTCGTATTATTACACTCATCTTGACTGGTTTGGACACTGGAAGGAGAGAGAGGGGGAGAGTTAATACGTGGAAATTGATACAAACACACACATACACTCACTGGAAGGAGAGAGAGGGGGAGAGTTAATACGTGGAATGGTAATAATGTAATGATAATGATAATAATAATACACGTTGCAGAGAGAGAGAGAGAGAGAGAGAGAGTAAGGAGAGACAGACAAACACACACATACACACACTGGAAGGAGAGAGAGGGGGAGTTAATACGTGGAATGGTAATAATGTTATGATAATGATAATAATAATAATAATAATACACGCTGCAGAGAGAGAGAGAGAGGGACAAACACACACATACACACACAGAGTAAGGAGAGACAGAGGGAGATAACAGATATGTGCAATAATACTGTAATAATAATAATACACGCTGCAGAGAGAGAGAGAGAGAGAGAGAGAGAGAGAGAGAGAGAGAGAGAGAGAGAGGAGAGACGAGAGAGAGAGAGAGTAAGGAGAGACGAGGGAGAGAAGGGAGAGAATGTGCAATGATGATAATGTAATAAAAATAATAATAATAATAATACACGCTGCAGAGAGAAAGAGAGAGAGATGGCGACCCTATATATCCTAACACACACACACACACACACCAATTAATACACCCAATATTTAAAACAACACACACACACACACACCAATTAATACACTCAATATTGAAAACAACACACACATACACACACACACCAATTACCAATAATAATAAATAATAAATAATAATAATAAAACTCACCAAACATGATAGACTTTTTAGTAAACAGTTTGGACACACACTGTAGACATTTGAACACACAGAGATTAAATGATTTTATAGTGGAACGAGAGGCTGATTTATATATAGACATGTATGACAGTGAGGTGAGGTGAGGTGAGAGAAGGGAGAGGTGAGGTGAGGTGAGAGAAGGTATGACTGGGTGAGAAGGGAGAGGTGAGGTGAGGTGAGAGAAGGTATGACTGTGTGAGAAGGGAGAGGTGAGGTGAGGTGAGAGAAGGTATGGCTGTGTGAGAAGGGAGAGGTGAGGTGAGGTGAGGTGAGGTGAGAGAAGGTATGACTGTGTGAGAAAGGACAGGTGAGGTGAGGTGAGAGAAGGTATGACTGGGTGAGAAGGGAGAGGTAAGGTGAGGTGAGGTGAGGTGAGAAAGGTATGACTGGGTGAGAAGGGAGAGGTAAGGTGAGGTGAGGTGGGAGAAGGTATGGTCCTGCTGTTTCCTGGCATACTTTGGAGGAATCAAGGCACTCCAATGTAACAAAAAGCGAATTTCCACCTTAATTAAGTAAGTTAAACCATTTCATCCATTTATATATTTCAATCCTATCAACTGTGTGTCTTTCCAGCAAGTGTAAGATCAGCTTTTTAAGTTTATTATCATAATTATGGAAGATTTCTAAGTTTATGAACAGTTGTAGTCATATGGCATTTCGTGGTATTTCATATATATATTATATTATCTGATTATGTTTTTGAACTTTTTATATATTTACATTAATTAAGAATACCCACCCCTCACCCCTCTGATACCCACGACACCCCCACCTCACCCCTCTGATACCCACGACACCTTCACCCCTATTGACACCCCCACCCTACCCCTATTGATACCCACGACACCCTCACCCCTATTGATAACCCCACCTCACCCCTGATACCCACGACACCCCCACCCCACCCCACCCCTCTGATATCCACAATCATCACGAAGGTAAATCTGGAGCAACTAAATCCTCCAAACAATAACAACAACAACAACAACAGAACACTATTATTGTTGTTGTTTTTTGTTATTCTGATCCTGTTTCCTGGCTTAATTTGGAGGGATCAAGGCACTCCAATGAACCAAAAGTAATACTAAAAGCGAAATTATAGTGTTGCTAAATTGACAGTCTACTAAAAACATGTATCCTAAAGTGATCTAGTTTCGTGGTAAAGTTTGGAGGACTCATAGACCTTCAAAATCACCAATATGCAAAAAAAATCTCTCGTGTATGATAATTGGAGACTTCTAATTCACACACACTATGGGTTGATTCCACAGTGGTATTCGTTTGTTAGCTCCCCAACCAACCACAATTTTAATGGGTTGATTCCACAGTGGTATTCGTTTGTTAGCTCCCCAACCAACCACAATTTTAAGGCTTCATTATTTTAGGGTTGATTCCACATTGGTATTCGTTTGTTAGCTCCCCAACCAACCACAATTTTAATGGGTTGATTCCAGTGGTATTGGTTTGTTAGCTCCCCAACCAACCACAATTTTAATGGGTTGATTCCACAGTGGTATTGGTTTGTTAGCTCCCCAACCAACCACAATTTTAAGGCGTCATTATTTTCCAAAAGGTGAGTATCCACATTCATAATATCTATCCAACAGTTAGATAATAATGATCACTGTATAGATTACTCAACAAATTCATTAAATAATTCACCCATAAGGCCTTTAATAATAATAATAATAATGATCACTGTATAGATTACTCACCAAATTCATTAAATAATTCACCCATAAGGCATTTAATAATAATAATAATAATGATCACTGTATAGATTACTCACCAAATTCATTAAATAATTCACCCATAAGGCATTTACACGACAAACATTCTTTCGTTTGCGAGCTTACAAACCACTGTGGAATCGACCCTATACCACGAAAGAAACTGCTTCGATATACAGTAGTTGGGGTCTCGTGGCAGAAATAACTGAACCAACATACCAACATACAAATTTTACCAACATACCAACATACAAATCTCCCCTTAAGGACCCTACATGTGATTGTGTATGATAATAATTGGGGTCTTTTTTTAATTCCTCCTGACTAAACCACGAAAGAAAAACCTCCTTCCATATTAGTGGTATCTCGTGGTAGCAACTAAACGATTTATTTACCAACATAACAACATAAAAATCTCCCTTTAATGATAATAATTGGGGTCCTTTTCTATATACTTCCTCCTTTTGACTATACTATGAATGAAACTGCTTCTATATAGGTGGTGTTTCGTGGTAGTAACTCAACGACTCATTCATTCACCAACATGCAAAAAAACATTCCTGTACAGATCGTGTATTAGTATAATTGGGATCTTTTTCTAATTCCCCCATGCAGACTATACCATAAGTATGTATTACAGAAGGATATGTATATTTCCTTCCGTTATACATGCTTATAAGTATATATTACAGAAGGATATGTATATTTCCTTCCGTTATACATGCTTATAAGTATGTATTACAGAAGGATATGTATATTTCCTTCCGTTATACATGCTTATAAGTATGTATTACAGAAGGATATGTATATTTCCTTCCGTTATACATGCTTATAAGTATGTATTACAGAAGGATATGTATATTTCCTTCTGTTATACATGCTTATAATCCCTACAAATAGTTGTGGATATTACTAGGGTTAAAGTTCCATCAAGATTTGTCGCAATACCTTTTTTGGCAACTGTACACTCGTGATACGTAATTTCTGACCAGAGACGAATGGCAGGCACCACACACACACACACACATTCGAACTCAGCCTCTATAGGTGTACAAGGTGGGGGGAAATGAACAATATGAGGCGATTCGAAGCTTTCTGGATGAGAGAGTGGCCAGGGTTGAGAAGGTCTGCACTTCCAACTATATCATTAGATGTGTCTCCAGATTCAGTTAATATATTTCTATACTAAGATATTGTAGTTACAAGCAATAACAAATATCCAGGGCTTATTGTTGATGTTTCGAATCATCCGACATACAGTATTATACTCTGTTCAAAACTTGTGTTCCATTTTCCTCTATCTATCTGTCTCTATTTCTATCTATATCTTTATATCTATTTCTATCTGTCTCTTATTTCTATCTATATCTTTATATCTATTTCTATCTATCTCTATCTGTCTCTATTTCTATCTATCTATCTATCTATTTCTATCTATCTAAGCATAAGAGGCCAGCGGAACAACGCTTATCCTGTCTCTTACATACTGGAGCTCATTTAAGAACCTGTGATTGTGTATGAGAAAATAAGGCCTCCAATTCCTCCTGTCTATACCACTACTAAATAAACTCCTTTTCTATAGGTGTTGTTATATTGTATTTCAAGGACTCGTCACTCGTTTGTTTACCTTCAAATTTTCTGACTACACCACAGGGTATCTTAATTAATTAAAAAAAACTTCACCAGGCTATTCAAACCACACCTTTATACTTATTATTATTCCTCATGACCTTATAACTTTCACTTGTAACTAACAAAATGACTTTATACTTTAGATATTCTTGGACTGAAAAAAGATTAAATTATATAAAGTACTGTTCTGGAATTGTCATAGATAAAGTCTTGCCTTCCTTGATAATGAAGTGTTGGTATATATTTGGAGCAACTGATTCCTCCAAACTATTCCAAGCAACAGACTACCCTTACTTGGGTTAATCTTGTGCTGTTTCCTGGCATACTTTGGAGGAATCAAGGCACTCCAATGTACCAAAAAAGAATTACCACCTTAAAGGAATAGTTAAGTGTTGGTATATATCTGGAGCAACTGATTCCTCCAAACTATTCCAAGCAACAGACTACCATTACTTTGGTTAATCTGGTCCTGTTTCCTGGCATACTTTGGAGGAATCAAGGCACTCCAATGTATCACAAGTATAATTTCACTTTAATTCAGGTCCAGGTGAGAAAATATTTAATGAGGAGTGGAATGGATAGTAACTAAAATTGATTTGCTAAGCGCTGATACTGTATTTTTAATGCAAATTGATGTCTTGTATAGAATAAGTAGCTCTGTATATATTGCCTACTGGTGTATACTGTACTGCCTACTTCAAATGATATCCTTCCTAACTTTAATTAATGTGATGGCTAGAGTACTGGATCTCTATAACATTAAAGTAATTTCCTATTACATTAAACTAAATTTTCCTATAACTAAAGGTGCTACAGAATATAAGAGACTATTATATATACAGTACTACAGTATAGTTGATCTAAAATTGATTCTCCATAGTACTGCGAGTTATTTTATAATACTGGAATACCAATCAATACTGTATTGTCTAAGATTCTAAATTGTCACTCCCAAATTATTTTATACAACTAAGAATCAAAGTAAGGAAGTCTAACTAGGAAGGTGCCATTAGTTATCCATAGTTATCACATCATTAAACATATGGTTAGTTTTCCTTTAGTATTCTTAAGGAGAGATTTATTTTCTTGTTGGTAAATTGTAATGTTTTTGATTCCTTCTCTGCCAGGAAACAGTTGCCCTTAATGGACCCTGTGATGTTGTGAGAATATTGGATATAAGTAAGTCTTTCAAACATTACTATCAAACACCAACCATATGAAAGGAGAATGTTTCATGCATGGTGTGGTTAGGAGGAACCAAAAGCCTCCAATTTACTTATACAATTACAGTTCCTTAAGGGGAGGCTATAGTTCTGACATTTTTGGAGATTATGATTCCTTCAAACTATTCCAGGCAACAGGATACCATTATTTTTCTTTATATGGGTGTGTTTTCTGGCATACTTTGGAGGAATCGAGGCACTCCAATCTATCAAAAGTATACTCTCTCCTTAACCCCAATCACTAGGTAACAACAACAACAACAACAACAGAAAAATCTTTGTGTTTGATCACGAGGGCATTGTTTCAATTTTGCTCTTAGACAGAGAAACAGTTTCAATATATTTCCTTCTTGTTCTTCAGACAAATAAATATAACTAAGAAAGGGAGATAATTATTCTGAAAGTACTGTAATGAATTGGTCTATAAAGTGATTCCATGATTAACAAAACAACAATCCTAATTATAATGTTGTATTAAAGTTATGTAGTCTTTCCTTTTCTAAATGTTGTAAACCTTCAAAAACAACATCATGTATCAATTCTTGTGGCCAATAGTACAATATTTTATCATTGTCCAGCATCATTTATAGACAAGTACAGTACTGTATTATATATTACACAACATCCCTCTCATCTTGCCACTCTTCCTCATACTCCACAATTTACAGTTTTGTTTTCTTAAGCCTTGCTAGAAATACTGGATAATACAGTACAGTACAGTATTGGGTTCACTGTTCCTTTCTTCCTTCCCCATATCCTACATCTACTAACCAGACATTAAGAACGATTCCCCTATAAATATTCCACATAATATTATATGTTCAATATTTCTGACTTTTTCTACATTTTCAAAACAGAATTTGCTACAACAAATGGATGATCCTTGTTTAGCTGAGACAGGAATGCTATAAAGTATTATATTTTTCTAGTTGCCACCCCTTTCCAAGTTTTAGGCCTTTGGGTTGTTGGAATATACTGTATGTATACTCACTTCAAAAGGTATCCTTCCCGAGTACAGTAGTTGGATGGATGTTGGATAGGATTAGTAAAGGCTCGGCTCGTGTTGGCGAGTGGCTTTCCCAAATCTTCGTCCGTTACACTCCACTTCCAGATGTATCAAATGTAATTCACAATATAATTAATAAATTAACTTAACTTGAGATTAACCCTCCATCTGTAATGAATATTGTGTTGTCCAGAATAACTCCACAACATACAAGCCTCACTTTGGCCAGGATTCACACCTGACCCTAAGTTACTGTCAATGATGTTATTGCTTTTGTTGTGTTACCTTGGGGAATTTTCTTCATTGAAAAATGGGTGGCATTTTTCACCATCACCTAAAATCACGCAGTTCCTTCAATTTCATTCTGGTTTAATGCATTCATTAATAATTAATTAATCTTTTTACCCAGTGAAATTTCAAAATGAAGAACAAATGCCAAGTACAGTACAGTATTTTGTCAAAATGTTGAAGTTACACAATGGAGAAAAAAAGCCAATCGTAAATTTTTGTGGATTTGGAACAACACTGTATGAAGAGAAGTGTTTATTGACAAGTTATCTTTACTGCATTATCAAAAGATGTTGTAGTTAAATGTTGTGAATAAAGCCAAGGTTCATTGTGATGTTCCTTATCCATTCTGTGAAGCAACAGTAGGTGTAGATTTCATTGCAGAATATTGACCTCATGTTTCCTGAGCAACTCTTTGCCTGAGACAGTTAACCATTGGTAGTAGAGAGGACATCACACATCAGACATACAGAGAACCCCAACCTCTTCTAAACATGCCTATACAAGTCTAAAGTCTTCATAACTTGACCTTAAACTGTCACCTCAGATCAAATCTACAGTACTAGTATTAATAGTATACATGTAGGTACTGTATTCACCAGGTACTCTACAAGATATTTCATATTTTCTGCAGATAGTTGGCATTATAAACCTGATCAAGACATTGCAATAGAATAAAAGTTGTGATCCAATAATACAGTACTTGTCTGTATAGAAGTCTGGTATCAAGATGGTATATACAGGATATACAGTACTACCAATGTAACATATATTACAATGGACCATCAACATGTGTGTACTGTACCATTGTTTATCAAGGCCAAGTTAATATAAATTTCTCTGATTAATTAAGGACCCTGTGATCGTGTATGAAAATTGGAGGCTTCTGATTCCTCCTGACCATCCCATGAAACATGCTCCTTCCTTATAGGTGTGTGTGTTTCATGACAATATTTGAAGGACTCGTTTAACCCCAATTTTCTGACTACAAAACAGGGTCTCTTAAAGGTCGTCATTTACCATACATGTGAGATACATGTTAGTTACCCGGAGATAAATCATTCAGCAAGACAATAAAAAAAAAACACCTCAACAGATAAAGAATTCTTTCACTTCCATGACCAATAATTATACTGGCAAGAGAATAATACACCTATTGCACTGGACATCAATATATATATACATTTTACAGCTACATAGTGTTCTGTAATAAAGTGTGAGTGTGGAGTGTGATGTATTATAGTGTGAGATAAAGAGATGTGTTGTGAGAAGCCAAATATGATGTACACATTGCCACAACACAAGATGGTGTGTAGGAACTGAATATAGTTAGAGATATCAAAAACATCAGGAGTGAAAGGAATATGTGGAGGAATAAAATGTTGAGTCAATGGGGAAGGGAAAGCCGTGAAATGAGATAATTTACTGTTGTGTACGGTACTGTTGGACACATGAATTTATGGTACTGTACAGCCGAGGTGGAAGATGTTCAGTTCTTCCCAGTATCCAGTTACTTAGTGACCAATAAGATATACCAGTGGCAGAAACCATCATGTGGGATGACAACAATAAGCAAGTAAAGTGATGGTCTAATGTACTACAACCTGGTGAATAAAAGCGAGCTATTGGAGTTAATTTTATGAACCAAAATTGCACACACCAACAGCTATAGTTTCGGATCATTTTTCGAAGCCATCTCATTGGAAGGTGTTGCAGTACATTAGACCATCACTTTACAATACTGAACAATAGTCACTGGTTATTGGAGAGGTACAAGCCTCTTCTACCTGGACTGGACTGTACCAGGAATTCCTGTCCAACTGTAAAACAGCATGGGAGAAAATAGGAGACGGTTGTCACCTCAAAATAAATTTAGAGTCAACCATGAGTGATAATTATATTATCTATTGAATTTTGGAAAGTACATTATGTTGTGGTAATAATAATAATAAAAAAAAAACCTTTCTTGCCAAACTGTTCTCATTTTACCCCTAAAAGTTGTTCTGTTGCTAAGAGTCTATTTTAGTGTGTGGCAATATTTATATTTCCAAAAGGGTTACTCATCCCTGGGAATAGTTTGTTGTTGTCATGCAATATGGTGTCACTCTATTGACACCTTGACACTCAGGTTCAAACTGATCCGAGTCGTGAAAGTGGGTGATCTGAACGCTGGGTTGTCTACTGTAGTTCACATATCTATTTCTTTTAATGTGTAGGTATAAAATGTATTGCACTGATCCACTACAGGACCTATATTCCATTTTCATTACAGGAAGAGGGTATTCACTTATCATAAAGTAAAGTGTGCAAAGTAACTCTTAAAAAAATTTGAGCCAAGCACATAAAATAGTTCTTTACTTCTTTAATAATGTTTTGCCTTTTTAAATACTGTACTGTAATAATCTTATAAAGTTTAGCAACGTTCTTGACTGTATTAACATTCTCCTCTTTCCTCAACATATGCACAAAATTATACCATCAACTCCCATCAGTATCTAACAAGGGACAAATAGAAAATAATTCAACCAAGTTAGGTGTGTGTTTTTAGTCTACTGCAGGAGGATCAATGTCTTTCTCAACACCTTGCCCACTTCTGTCTGTTGTTGGTTTATTCCAGCAGGTTTGTGTGAACTTTTTGACCTTCCTTTCCCCATCTCCTTGTCTACTTTTGACTTCTCCTTCTGTCCCTGGGTTGCCATTCAGTTACTCTTAAACATCTATCCATTACCAGTTCCATGGTATAAACTGATTTGGCCAAGATAATTTTATTTACTGGGTTCAGAATATCATTAACTTTAGTTCGTTCCTTCACTTTCACTTCATCTAATAAGTTAATCAGACATACAGTTACATTGTTTGTGTAACTTATCAAAGAGAATCTAGTATTACACGGTGTTAAATGATTTGTTATCATTAAGAAAACGGAAGTACTGTATATTGGTGAGCCCATATTAGTAAAGCAATGGGCCACATGCAAGAATATTTGTATAGTGTTGACGATGGCTTGGTATTGGTACGATGGCTCTGTTTGTTTGTCTATAAAGTCATTATACCAGTACCACATCATTGTCAATACCATCAATATTCTTGCATACAGTCTAATCATTAATGTTCTTGGTTGACCATACATACATATACCTCAGTGTTATATAGTACAGTAGGCACTCAATATAAGATAATTAATTAGTACCATCCTTTTCATACAGACTCGGTAAATCACTTATATATACAGTAGGCCTTTGTTATGAACACTGTATATATTAAGATAATAAATTAGTACCATCCTTTTCATAAAGACTCAGTAAATCATTTATATATACAGTAGGCCTTTGTTATGAACACTGTATATCTATCACCTTTCCATTTACACCGGCACTTTCAATCCCTTACTGTGTACGGTTATGGTTATGGAAATCTTGGAAATCCTTAGTGGTCTTCAATGAGTGTAATATGAAGTGATGGATACAAATATTTACTGTATTTCTTCTATACAATACTATGCCTCAGCTTAGCAATTAAACTGATGGTCTGAATTATTCAAAATATTGTACTTTTAACCACAAATACACAGCTTATTGATCTTTGACAAAATAGGTTTAGGTTCTATATAACTATAAGTACAGTATAGCAAAAACTAGAACCATTTTAATATTCTACAGACCATCAGTTTACTCATCAAGGTATAGAGTATAGTTTTGTTGAAGTACTGTATGTGTATGATCAACCTACAACATCCAATATTGCCATTATCAATAGGGTATCATTAGGCATTGTCCACACAATTAAGTAGTGTTTGATGGGCACTTTCCACCGAGTTTATTTCTCTGGTTTCTTTCGCAGTGTTACCAGATGAAGCAGTTCCTGGCAGGCTTCACATTATCATGCCTTCCACCCACCTACCCAATGTGTAATGAACTGGGCTTACATAATAATATTTGTACACCAAGCCGTACTCCATTGTGTGGACGGGGCCTGGTCTCCTTTTGTTTCCTGAATGTCTACAAAGTATTGGACAGGGTAAATTGCTGGAAGCCTTTTGATAAGTCACATAGGTTTGTTTATAAGGGATGGTATACGGAATTATTTTGTTAGCGCATGTAAACAGTAACGTACAGTATAAGTGTAGTACATGTATTTCAGAAGGAAGGAAGCATGTACAGTACTGCAATTTCTGGACCCTACCCCTCAGATGACATCAGAAAATAAAAAGTCAGCCTATGCCACTGCTTTATTACTGTATGTTGTAAATAGTAGAGATGTCAATATTGTACTAACTGGATAGTTTGGACACTTTTTGTTCCTTTATCTAATTGATTTAGCTATTCATGTTTATTAACAAATTGTCACAGCCATGTTTGTTTTTTGCTCGCACTTGGTGGGTTTGGGGGTGGGGTGGGGGGGGAAGACATTATACAGCAGCAGTAGGACTTGAACCTGGCCAGCCAGTAAGGAAAGCAGAAACCATAATCACAACACACTGTAAGATGGATAATTGTTGACTGAGTAGTTCAGCCTTGTGGCAGGTACAGATGGTGTTGGCCAGTATTGCAAGTTCCAGTTTGCCAATTTTACCAATTTTCACTCAACATTTTTTTTTTTTTAAGTTAATAGTCAGTCATGCTCAAGCAAAAATATTTTTGAATTTCAGGCAGTCTGGACTGTTGAATTCCAGTTTAAAGGACTTCTATAGTATAACTTTTAGTATGTACTCTAATAATCAACCCTATATCCACTTTCAATTAATTATCAACAGCTTAAATAATGCTACACCAAACCACTTTATACCTTCTATATACCTGTACATATACTCTCTATATAATGATAAAATATCTAACTGTCAAGATGCTTTGTTACTCCGTTATCTAAATACGTCAACAGTGTCGGTTGTCTAAGTACTGTTCAAATATAGCCTATTCTATTTGCAAAAAAGAAGTTAAACCTTTATCTATCATCTGCTGCCACTGACTGATATCTGTGGTAGTTGACTCCATGCTTCCATTAGAGGTGTGCCTGTAGTCCAATTTCCAACACGTCATCAGTAGAATGCATTTACACTAATAATAGCCTATACGTACATCAATATATTTCATATTTTACAGTATAATTACTTGCAAGAATTCAAAGTAACCATAATTTGCAAGCATGATGTTTAGATACATGTACTGTACTGTATATTTAAAAGTTTGTGTCTCAGTGACACAATGTTCTAATCATAATTATGAAGTATTGACTCCCTCTCTTATTTCCCTCTCCCGTTCATCTTTTCCATTTTACACCTTCCTTCCATTTTTTGTGTAATGGTTATTTGTTGAAATGTCATGAATCTACACATAGTGTAGTAGGCCATAGGTTGCTTACTATGTATGCCTGCTTCTATCAACATACAGTATTGGCAAGTGGTGGTTTTACATTCCTAAATTACATTGGGTGTTGACCAAGTGGTTAGTGTTCTGGATTCATAACCTAGAGGTCAGGAGATAGATCCTCTCAGGTGACGGCCTCTTCCGATTTAAGTTTGAGCCACTAAATATAAGGTCACTGAACGTCATAAAACACCCTCACTGGTACCATAACACCCTCACTGGTACCATAACACCCTCACTGGTACCATAACACCCTCGCTGGTACCATAACACCCTCGCTGGTACCATAACACCCTCACTGGTACCATAACAGCTGCAGTAATTGGGAATTACCCTCACTTTCCTCCCTCTGTGGCTGGGTACCAGTTTGGAAGTCATGATGTGTGTGTGTGGGTGAGCAGCAGTTGACCTGGGCCACGATAACGGGCTTCATTAAGCCTTTGTCCAGTGTCAAAAAAAAAAAAAAAAAAAAAAAAAAATCAGAAAGGACACACACACACACAACTTGTCAAGAACAGACCCTATTTTGTTTTGTTATATGTGTCTTATCACACAGTAAATTCTTGTTAAGTAGTATTATGAATAACTTGTTATTACGCTCATATTAAGACCAAAGAATATTCATTAATAAAAATCATAATTTAACAAAGAAAAACTATGATTATTCTTTTAGTGTCGGTGCCTTCCATGGTAACCATTACCATGATGGAAATTCAGTTGAGTTACAACAGCTAGAACCCTTACTGTTAGCAATTATGGAAATGGTTTGCTACAATACCTTCCACCTTGTACAGTACTAATATTGGTTTGAGTGAATATAATTTTCTGTACAGTACTGTACTATGTACTGCATTTTTTTTTTTGGTATTGCAACAAGTACGTATGGCAAATAATTTCCTGCATTACAGTATTACCATACTTAACACTGGCAGGTTACATGTTCCCATGAGTTGTTGGTGAGGGAGGGTTCTGCTACAGGGACCACAGGGACCACAGGCCAACCACCTCCACCTCCACATCACATCATAGTACTGTAATGTACTTTCATATTTTTAGTCAATGCATGTATTTCATTTGGATAGAAACCTGCCTTTGGTATGATTCAATTCATAAGATACGTTATACCTACAAATATTTATAAATAACTAACTAACTGCATATAAACAACCATTTCCATAAGAAAACCTATCCATTGTCAACTTATGGTATTTAGAAATTAAGTTGTGAAATGGCTATTAAAAACTTTTTATTTCAGATCCAAATGTATTAAATTTGAGTCAGGTTGTTTTACCATCACACGTAAGTTACAGTAATCTCAAAGAAAGTTAATAATTATAAAAATAAGTTTCTGTACCATCACACGCATAAATAAATTTATACAGTATAAGAATTATTCACAAAATATCATAAATATTCAACTTAGATGAAATAAATCGTTCTGTACAAAATTATTGATGGAACAAACAGAATACTTTACTACAGTAATGAGAAATTTTAAATGTCTGCGTAGGTGTATTCTTTCAGGTATAACCACAAAATCTCACAAGGATTTTACTGCTGTGCATACATCAATCAATTACTCCCATTACAACTTATAGCATCACCTGGTTTATAGAATTGTCAAACTGTGTTCCATGATCTTCCATCACCACTAACTCAACTCTGTAATACAAGAGAAGCCATGTTCTCCCACTGCCACCATCTCACCCTAACATAACCCCATCATGAAAAGTAATTCCTTTCCTTAAACATTTATGGAATCGCCAACCCTTTTCTGTACTCTCACTACCGGTAACTTATGACCTTCCTCCCTTCAAGTAATTTGTGTAGTAATGTCACTTGGATATGTATTGGTGTATAATGTCACTTGGATATGTATTGGTGTATAATGTCACTTGGATATGTATTGGTGTATAATGTCACTTGGATATGTATTGGTGTATAATGTCACTTGGATATGTATTGGTGTATAATGTCACTTGGATATGTATTGGTGTATAATGTCACTTGGATATGTATTGGTGTATAATGTCACTTGGATATGTATTGGTGTATAATGTCACTTGGATATGTATTGGTGTATAATGTCACTTGGATATGTATTGGTGTATAATGTCACTTGGATATGTATTGGTGTATAATGTCACTTGGATATGTATTGGTGTATAATGTCACTTGGATATGTATTGGTGTATAATGTCACTTGGATATGTATTGGTGTATAATGTCACTTGGATATGTATTGGTGTATAATGTCACTTGGATATGTATTGGTGTATAATGTCACTTGGATATGTATTGGTGTATAATGTCACTTGGATATGTATTGGTGTATAATGTCACTTGGATATGTATTGGTGTATAATGTCACTTGGATATGTATTGGTGTATAATGTCACTTGGATATGTATTGGTGTATAATGTCACTTGGATATGTATTGGTGTATAATGTCACTTGGATATGTATTGGTGTATAATGTCACTTGGATATGTATTGGTGTATAATGTCACTTGGATATGTATTGGTGTATAATGTCACTTGGATATGTATTGGTGTATAATGTCACTTGGATATGTATTGGTGTATAATGTCACTTGGATATGTATTGGTGTATAATGTCACTTGGATATGTATTGGTGTATAATGTCACTTGGATATGTATTGGTGTATAATGTCACTTGGATATGTATTGGTGTATAATGTCACTTGGATATGTATTGGTGTAGTAATGTCACTTGGATATGTATTGGTGTATAATGTCACTTGGATATGTATTGGTGTATAATGTCACTTGGATATGTATTGGTGTATAATGTCACTTGGATATGTATTGGTGTATAATGTCACTTGGATATGTATTGGTGTATAATGTCACTTGGATATGTATTGGTGTATAATGTCACTTGGATATGTATTGGTGTATAATGTCACTTGGATATGTATTGGTGTATAATGTCACTTGGATATGTATTGGTGTATAATGTCACTTGGATATGTATTGGTGTATAATGTCACTTGGATATGTATTGGTGTATAATGTCACTTGGATATGTATTGGTGTATAATGTCACTTGGATATGTATTGGTGTAGTAATGTCACTTGGATATGTATTGGTGTATAATGTCACTTGGATATGTATTGGTGTATAATGTCACTTGGATATGTATTGGTGTATAATGTCACTTGGATATGTATTGGTGTATAATGTCACTTGGATATGTATTGGTGTATAATGTCACTTGGATATGTATTGGTGTATAATGTCACTTGGATATGTATTGGTGTATAATGTCACTTGGATATGTATTGGTGTATAATGTCACTTGGATATGTATTGGTGTATAATGTCACTTGGATATGTATTGGTGTATAATGTCACTTGGATATGTATTGGTGTATAATGTCACTTGGATATGTATTGGTGTATAATGTCACTTGGATATGTATTGGTGTATAATGTCACTTGGATATGTATTGGTGTATAATGTCACTTGGATATGTATTGGTGTATAATGTCACTTGGATATGTATTGGTGTATAATGTCACTTGGATATGTATTGGTGTATAATGTCACTTGGATATGTATTGGTGTATAATGTCACTTGGATATGTATTGGTGTATAATGTCACTTGGATATGTATTGGTGTATAATGTCACTTGGATATGTATTGGTGTATAATGTCACTTGGATATGTATTGGTGTATAATGTCACTTGGATATGTATTGGTGTATAATTGGTTCTTCATCAGGACCAGCCCTTAGGTAACTTTAACCGTTGCTATTCCCTTGGATGATGGTTTCTAGAGATATATACTGTATGTATGAAAAAGTACACAGTACAATACTGCATTTTTTCCAGACTAGGAACACCTATCCCTATTTCATATTAAGGACCCTGTGATGGTGTATGAATATTGGAGACTTCTGATTCCTCCTGACCATGCCACGAAACAAACTCCTTCGCTATAGGTTGTGTTTCGTGGCAATATTTGAAGGGCTAGTTTATCTCCAATTTCCTCACGACATCACAGGGTCCCTTAAAGTAATCACCTAGTACTGTACTGTAGTGTTGAAACCAATACTATGGTTGTTGATAAACTGGGTTGGTACATCAGTCCCAAGGAGGGATGTAGGAACAGATATGTTGACAATTTAAAGCAATGTGTCAATTGTATTCATTAAATATAACTAACACAAATTTATGAAATGATCAGCATATTACATGTGACACAAGATAAAATACAAAAAATAAACTCTGTGATAGTGTCATTCTGTATAGTGATGGATAGTGTATCAAGTGATGACCCAAACCTCTCAGCCCTCACTTATTGTATAGAGGGATTCATACTATACTATATATGTCATGAACTGATCTGGCCACCATAGAAAGTTCCTCCTTTGCCTCATTTAGAATATAGAAAATATTAATATCTAGACACTTCGGTCAAGTGCATTTCATGATTTACTCTACATACTTCATGTTTTACCTATATCATTTATACTCAGACACAGCTGCCAAAGTCAGATTCATCTACTCATGTTAACAGCCAAAGGGAAACAAAGTACAGTACTGGCATGTCAGGGCAATTAATAATACAGTACTGCATTTGGTTAAAGATCATTACCAGTCTCACAAAGAGCAAGAATATTACTGTAATATAAACCTCACTTAAATATCCAGTAGTTGGTTCACAGATCTTTTTAAGACATCTATATTCTACTTACTCTCCTCACATATTTCATGACCGATTTGCTTTTCCTATACAGTACAGTAAGGCAAGTCCAACACTTCAAATAAGTTTACTGTATCAGCCTTACAATGAAACTAATTCAGTTGGATAAGCTAAAATTTAATGCCAATATTATAAAGGCAATGAGATCTAAGTGTTATAATCAGGTAACCAGTTACCACATCCATAGCCACAAATTGTATAATTAAAGGACTTCTTAATCTACCTGAGAAATAGACAGGACCATTAAAAAAAATGTGCTACTTGAAGCATCTGTGTGTTGGGCGGCAGAACGATCCATGACGTAGCGGTTGTTTCCTACCCAAGTTACGTACTGTATGTGTGACGTCTCTGGTGACCTCCTGACCTAGCTGCAGTGCGGTTGTATTGGTCATTATATCTCATTATTTTTCTCAAGTTATGCTTCCCCAGGTTGACAAAAAGAAGTGTGAACACTTCATCATGCAAAAACTAAAATTAATTTGATTATGAGGTAAAACAAAGGACATATTTAAGTAAGGGACAAGTTGATTCCCTATTTTGTCCCTAAAATTAAGGTTTGAGTATCCGGTATTGGTATTTGTAACCTTCCTATATTGTACATCCCTTGGAGGGTAATAAACCTTCAGTTCGGAGTACACATACATTGCTGGTGATGTATATACCAGATTCTTCCCTACAAAACAAAGGTATCATGTTTTGTGGTACAATTAGTAGGATTCAGCAGCCACTGACTTCCCTAACAATTCCATATCACTTTCCTTGCTATAGATAAGTCTATGGTCTATGCTGCATCGCATCTTTCTCTTTTCCTTCCATCTTAACTCCTCCTGTCTTGTTGCTCTTGCAGACCAATTGCAGCAGCCTCCCACACTGCTGTTGTCATCAACCTCGTCTCTGGACACCAGATGTAACACCAACATTATATAGCCTACACAACTGTATCTTTCCCTCAACATGTAAAGTAGGACTATACCACTTTTTCACTTTGATTACAAAGTGGTAAAAAAAATATGAACGTCTTCATTCTTTGTGATTAATTCATCCGAGTAAATAGTGTGTTATTACTATTTACCAAAGTATTTCCTATCATTGGTAAAGTGGATTACAGAAGTACTGTATCTTCGATTATAGAAATTCTTCCAAGTATTTTGACAACACATTATTGTGTTTCTAGCAACATAAACCCTCACATGTCATAAGAATTCAGACATATACTTTACATAAACTAGCCTAATGCTGAATACACCATAACATTACATACTGTAGTGGTTAAGTATGATACAATACACAACAAAGTACAGTAGTCCACTTGTGAAGCTGGGTTCTGCTCGGCCAGACAGCTTGAGGAACTTCAACAACTTGTGAAGCTGGGTTCTGTACAGTTTGTGAAATGAGTTTACAAAAACAACCAAAATATCTCCTATTCCTGGGAATTGTATTACAACACACTGGTTTTTAGTAATTATTACAGCTGTTGTTCTGTTAATCTTAGTGTATTTTTATTCTTGGAAATGTGTCAGTTTGAAGTTACATGTTTAGACAGCCTGGATTTTGTTGAAAACAAAATAATAATAATAAATCAATAAAACCTTGTATGATATGATGATAATATAGAGAGAGATGTATAACACTTTATTGAAGCTTTGAACCAAGAAAACAATTGTGCTTAGACCTTCCTCATAATACTGTACTTATACTGGATTCACCTCACATTTCTATGACTTTGAAGAATAGGCCTATACACCTTAATGGGACAAATTACTGTATAAAGATTAGAAAGACACTGAATGGAACATGACTGTTGCTGTAAGTTGCTTCAAAAAGTGATATTATGTTAATCATCCAGGAGTGGAATAAACACGGACTTCTTTGGAACATCAGAAGTTGACAACTGTATATTGTACTGTAGTTAAAAACATCATCAGTCACATACAGTATATAATATTATTATGTATTGGTGAATATAACAATACTTTACACATGTTACTACTAGACCTCAAATGTAAATATTCTAAGAGATATTGTAAAGTACAAGAGGTTCCTCTCATCATGTAACCAATGTATATACGGTATTGTACGCATAACCTGCTACAGTATATTATTCTTCTAGTTTCACCAACATAAGGATTGAGAAAACACAATATCAAAACGATATTAAAGTATAGATATTGATGCTATGCCTACACAAGCATCTTCAGACTATAAAGCAGACTACACACAAACATCAGAGGATTTACTCTATATATAATGACATGAAACAGGGAGGTGGTGGAGTGGTAGGGAACTAAGAGTGAAGAATAAGGGGAGGAGCCTACAGTAGTTAATTATATCAATGTGTCATCTATGAACATTGTTGACCCTTATCTAAATCCGTGGACAACAAAATACATAAGATTTACAATAATCCATACTATAGGTTTGTTAGTCAATAAATTTGGGTAAGGGTGAAAAAAATTGTCTGCAGATCACAAACCGATATATGTACAGTAGTCACATTCAATTATTGTCCTGTCAAATGAAACGGCCTCGATAAATTATGTGAAAGTAAAGCCGTTGGTTTCTGTAATATTGGTTCATAAAATTCACTAACGGTTCATCATACTCCATCTCTCTATTCACAGTTCCCACCTATCAGCTTTATCAGCTCTTGCCCCACCATTTCCTGTTGTTATATATATTCCCCTGATGTACGGTTGGCCACAGGCATTCATACACAGGCTATATGGAGAGAGAGAGAGAGAGGTCATTATTGTGGAATTACTGCAATGAATGATCTACCCAGTGACATGGTGATTGCAAAACAACAAACCTTATATAATAATGCTACATTGCAGTTAGTTACTTGAGTGTTTCAATACAAAACAATAAACCTTATAATTATATTATATTGCAGTTATATAGTTTTACATTTTTTAACCCTTGAAAACAACGTGTAGAAATCCTTGTGGTCAATTGTAAATATTTTGCTTTGTATTCTAAACATGCCTGTACATACAAAAGTCAATAGCTTTACCTTTCTCCCATTTTAATGTTACAGTATTTTCTCCAATACAATACAGTATACTAAGGACATCTAAGTTGTTGAGAAAGAATGCAGTTTTTTATAATTTGCAGCTCTTTGGTTAAGGAGAGATTCTCATGTTGGTAAATTGGAAGGTCTGTGAGTCCTCCAAAGTATGCCAGGAAACAGACAACCTTAATATTAGTTTGATAAGGAATCGGTTTCATTGTAGTTTGGAGGAATCACAGCCCTTCCAATTCACCAACAAAACAATCTTTCTTTAATATCTGATACCATGACTAATAATGTCTTCATTCCTTATTCCCTGTAGAACTCACTGAATTTCTTTTTTTTTTAATTGATTTACCCTTATCATCCCAAGTGCCAAACCAATTCAGATAAGACCATCACCATTATTACAGTAAGTTATCTTTCACTAAATAATTAAACTTTCCTAATAATCGTCTATAGTTGTCTTCAAGTTAAGGAATTATCTGTATGCAAATACTGAACTAATTTTGGTAGTAACCACAATTTTATTACAGTTTCTAACATCATTTACTGGATGATATTTTGATCAGAAATTCAAATATGATACAATACATTCATGATTCAGAAAAGAAACTAGTCTGCAACAATTATGGGTGAAATGATTGTTGGAAATATTGTAGTTTATAAAGTTGCATAAAACATTGTCCAGTACTGTACTGTACCGGTACTTGACTCATGAGTTGACAGTTCCACTAGACAAGGTTCAATGATGAATATTGATGACTGGATCATTGAGGGAACATGAATCTGGCTGCAGGTTTTACAATTGTTAAATATAATAAAAGCCGTAAACACTGTAGCCTATAGGGGTTAGATGGATGTGGGACTGAACAATAGGACTTGTATTGTCTTGAGTGAGTTCAATGATGTGTTTCAATTCTTTGTCCATAATATTTATGTAGACACAAAACCACAAGATAATTTTTTGAGTGATTGTACAGTCACAGACAATAATAATCCATATTGGGGTGGTTCACGTCAGTGTTTGACAGATTAGCTCTGTTCGTTAGCTGAGAAACTTTCCAATAAATAAGTATAAGTACCATTCTTTAATTTATTACAATTACTACAAGCAGCTACAGTGTATTTAGTATTCAAAACAGTAATCATACATATGAGAATGTGAAAACATTCGATAACAAATGGTTCGAGTTATTCATATACTGTATATATTGAAACGTATGTCCATGACAATACATGATTTTTTTAATTGATCCAGGTGAGGACTATAGGCACATTGACCACCAGTTGTCTTCACATGTGAAGAAAAAAGAGTTTGAGAGATTCAATATCATGTCTACTATTTGAGATAGCCTACTGAGAAACACTGCATGTGTTAGTGAAGGGGAAAGAAGGACTGATTTATTGATTGATATAAGGGACTGCAACAGCAAGGTCACATGGAACCCAAGGAAGGGGATGGAGGTGAGTCATGTAAGTACAAATGTTAACAGACGAAAAAAATGGACAGTTAGAGAAGTAAAAGCCCCTTTTAGTCACCTTTTACTACAAGGAGAGATACTGGTGAGGGAAAGAAAGATAACAGCATAATGTTCCATAATAGACTAGCTGTGTATATAAAGGATTGAGAATTCCTCTTGGGTTAGGGAGTCAACAGAAATGGAGTGTTGCATGCTCTCCTGAAAGGATAAGATCATTGAGGAAAAGGAGAATACAGTACATGATTGGACAGAGCCTTGATGAACACCATTTATGATGTCCATGTTGGATGTGTTATTGTCACAGCTACTAAAAATATAAAGGCCCTATAAGTAAGTGTTATGGACAATTACTGTAGTTGATTATAGACTGTCAACCTGATATTATAAACAAAATACCTTAAAGGGAGTGTGAAGACCAATGTAGTCGAGGAGGGACTACAAGCATGACGGAAGAAGGAATAGCTATAGAGGAAAGAGAATGGCTTGGGTTTAAAGGTGCATCATAAACCTTAAAACACTACCCATATGTTTGAAGGCATTACTGGTACCCACAATGGCAATATTCAGTGTTAAAAGATTCTGGTATTATATGGATTATAATCTCTAAGAGGAACCCTTGAAACATATTTTTCTAATGCTGTAACAACCGCATTTTTTATCTTAGAGTTACAGTGTTATTTTCATTTATCTGCTTCTTGTATTGCTGTATGAGTTGGTAATGATGCATGTGGCATCAATCAGCACCCCAGACCCAGATACTTTTATTCTATTAACCAATCATAGAGGTTTCTAATAGTCACGTAATTTTGTCGCTAACCAAGACCACTCACACAGAAATTTGACCTTAGTGTTGCCATAGGTTTTATAGGATGCGCATGTGACCATTACAAGAGTTATGATGTGTGGACTTTGCCACCAAGAGTATCACTTGTTTGGGTTATTGTTAACTCTCAGAGAACACTGGGGAAAGTCCCATAGGAAGCCATCAGTCAGGTTAGATTAAGGACCCTGTGATGTAGTCAGAAAATTGGAGGTTAGTCGAGTCCTTCAAATATTGCCACGAAACACCAATTATATGGAAGGAGCTTGTTTCATGGCATAGTCAAGAGGAATCAGAAGCCTCCAATTTTCATACACGAACACAGGGCCCTTAATAAAGGTGGGGTTGAGCGACAACATTATTTCTTTTAAGATGACCAATGTTTTATTTTGTGTTTGTTAGTATTGGTGTAATTTTTACTGCCAATCTATTCAGTTATGCTTCCTTTTACCATTCTCCCCTGCCAAAACTCCCATGGATCCCCAATACTGTTAGGGATGAGGAAAATGGCAAAAGAAAATAATGTACTGTATGCAAATATTTCAGAAATTATTGGTATAGCGTTCACGTTTACCTCATCTCTCTATGTAGCGTACGTGATCATAGAAAGTGGAAGGACAAGGTGTATATTTATTACAAGTTTTTTTCATATTGTAAGGGATCATATTAGGTGGAAGGAGAATGTGTAGTCCTTTATGGTCAACAAGAGGACTAGACTCTCAACTACAGGAGGATGTTGTCAGGAAACCTTGTCTATACATGTACCAACTTAGGATTGGTTGGATAGGACATGTGTAAGGAAGAGATGGAGTGAATGCATAGTTAGTGCATAATGTGTTTACAAGTGTTGGGAGTATGTAGTAATAAGGAATCTATGATAGTAATACAAGTACTGTAATAAGTTAGGGTAGTACAGTAATAAGTTAGGGTAGTACTGTAATAAGTTAGGATAGTACAGTACCATATCCTACCATAGGCTAGTTATAAACACAATCAGGGAAGACATTAGCCTCATCTCAAACTCTTCAATATCATTACTTATATAATTAGGAGTACCGGTACACTCCTCGTAACACTTTTCCATGACCAGTATATGGTGTCATCTTTTGGAAACTCTCTCAATGAGCAAATTTCAAAACACACACACACACTTCCCGTCCCCAATACTTCCCAGCATGAATCAACTTCATGAGTTTGTGGCCCACACCTTTGGTTTCCTTTACTGTACTACAAAGTTCTCATTATATAGTAGACAGTCGATATAAGATTTTAACACAGGCTCAGTAAATAACTTAAGGTAACCAACCAACTCTTATCAGTAAAGAGGAGAGCTATTGAATCCTCCAAATTATGCCACAAAACAAATCTCCTATTAGTAACACTGGGGTATTTAGTTTCCTGGGACACTTTGGTGGAATCTGTACCCCTCCAACTTACCAAAAAATAAGTTTTCTTGCATTGCTTGTATATCTTGAGGTTCACCAACTTTAACCATAACTTCCATTCACTCAAATACTACACCAGCAAAACTCCTATACACATACCCGGTAACATTCCTTCCTAAAATTCACACAACATTCACAACAAATTGGGCTGGACAGACAGCCTACATGGACACAAGGGATCCGTCTAAATCAGGAGGTGCAAGGAACTGAATCTATAAATTTGCTGTAGTTTCCTAAATTCTCATGGCTGAGGCAACAGTAAAAACAAAAAGTACTGTACTGTATGTATGTATGTGTACCTCCTACCAGGGTTGTCTCTAGAGTATTGGTCACCAGGCCTATCACAATCCTTTGCTTTGCCCTTCACCCTCCATATTATCAAGATGAATTAATATAATATTGCAATTATATACCAGTATATTTGCAATCAATATCATAGGTTTCTTTTTTTCTCCTATTAACAACATGTAGCAAATTAAATTTCTTTTTTTTTATTGAAGTATCATAATCTACATCAATTGTAATATTTGTAAATACAAAGCATGCTTGTAAGTATACACTTACTATTAATCAATCAATATGGAGTTAGCAGTAAACAGGGACAGGAAATTACATACATATACTGGGAAAAACAAAATTTTGTTTACAACAGACTACTGTATACGGTAATTAAAAAATAAGCTAAAAATAAAATATTGAGTTAATACTTCATTAGTCAGCATGTGTATCAAAACTACTGCCTGATGCCGGAACAGAATGACTGGACTACTACACTCTTCCTCCTCCATAGCTGTGTCATGAAAAACAGTCTTCAATAAACTCTTGGTTAGCATTGGAGCAGGTGGTACAAATATCATGATACAGTAATGTCTAATAAAATAATATTGTTTGGCTAGTAAAACCTTGTAGATTTAGTCACAAGGAAGAAATAAATATAGAGGAAGGTCAACAAGCATGAAGGAAACTGACAGAAAGGAGGGACAGAAGAGAGGAAAGGAGAGACAGGAGTAGAGAGGAAATGAGGGACAGAAGAAGCGAGGAAATGAGGGACAGGAGTAGAGAGGAAATGAGGGACAGAAAAAGAAAGGAAAGGAGGGACAGAAAAAGAGAGGAAAGGAGAGACAGAAGAAGAGAGGAAATGAGGGACAGAATTAGAGAGGAAAGGAGAGACAGAAGAAGAGAGGAAAGGAGGGACAGGAGTAGAGAGGAAAGGAGGGACAGAAGAGAGGAAAGGAGGGACAGAAGAAGAGAGGAAAGGAGGGACAGAAGAGAGGAAAGGAGGGACAGGAGTAGAGAGGAAAGGAGGGACAGGAGTAGAGAGGAAAGGAGGGACAGAAGAGAGGAAAGGAGGGACAGTATTTACAATTGCTATTATTAAATTATATAACAATACTCCATTCTCACCCAACCCAAACTTTGTATTCCCAATGCTTCCTTTATATTAAGGCAGGGAGAGAGGGAGGGAGAGTAAAACAAAGCATTTCTGAAGAAAGAGAAAGTTATACTAATTAAAGTCACACCAAAATATAAAAGGTAATATTAATCAATTTTGTGGTGTATGAGTTGAAAGTAAGTAATAATTATGTTGTACAGTAAGGTAAAGCATATTACAAATTACACTCTCATTAATTGTGCTTTGTCAAATGTGTCTTCACTTGAGTATTTTCAATGGGAATAAAATCTTATCTCATAATTACAACTTTGATTATATGCATACAAAAGGACAAAGACCAGATAAACATTAATTTGAGCCTTATGCTTCTATATATATATTGGAACCTTCCCCCTTCCCCCCCCCCCCAACATTTCTCACCATTAACCTCCATAGTACACCAATACAAACATATCCACGAATTTCCCGTGTAAATTTTGACCACATTCATTATAAAACATTCCTTTGTGGTGTCCGAGGCATGAGTAACAAAAATAATACAGTAATAATAATAGTGTGTTAAATAACTTAGGTACGGTAGGGACAATAAGAGGTAGAAAAAAAATAAATAAATAAATAAATAAATAGATTGATTGATATTAGTCACTGTAACCACAAGGTCATATGGTGCCCCAAAAAAGAAAGTGATTGGTCAGGGTAATAAGAGATTAATAATAATTGGTAAATATCTATTCTATTGCCGATTTCTATTAGGATGTTTCTATCTTTTTATCTATTGCCGATTTCTATTAGGAGGTTTCTATCTTTTTATCTATCTATAGCTCCGACGCCTCGTTCCTTTCGGGAACTCCCGTCAAGGGGGTCGCCACTGCAGAAGTCTCCAGTTTTCCCGTTCTTCTGTACCCACTAATTAATAACATTCTAAGACACTTTTGTTCTATGGCATTTTCTTCAGAAATACCCCATTTCCAAGATAGGTCATATTTAAATGGGGCATTTTGAAATTAGCCTGACCTTACCTAACCTACAGCAAACTACCGGGAACTAACCTGTGCAAACTACCGGGAACTAACCTGGGCAAACTACCGGGAACTAACCTGTGCAAACTACTGGGAACTAACCTGTGCAAACTACTGGGAACTAACCTGTGCAAACTACTGGGAACTAACCTGTGCAAACTACCGGGAACTAACCTGTGCAAACTACTGGGAACTAACCTGTGCAAACTACCGGGAACTAACCTGTACAAACTACTGGGAACTAACCTGTGCAAACTACCGGGAACTAACCTGTGCAAACTACCGGGAACTAACCTGTGCAAACTACCGGGAACTAACCTGGGCAAACTACCGGGAACTAACCTGTGCAAACTACTGGGAACTAACCTGTGCAAACTACTGGGAACTAACCTGTGCAAACTACTGGGAACTAACCTGTGCAAACTACTGGGAACTAACCTGTGCAAACTACTGGGAACTAACCTGTGCAAACTACCGGGAACTAACCTGTGCAAACTACCGGGAACTAACCTGGGCAAACTACCGGGAACTAACCTGTACAAACTACCGGGAACTAACCTGGGCAAACTACCGGGAACTAACCTGTGCAAACTACCGGGAACTAACCTGTGCAAACTACCGGGAACTAACCTGTACAAACTACCGGGAACTAACCTGGGCAAACTACCGGGAACTAACCTGTACAAACTACCGGGAACTAACCTGTGCAAACTACTGGGAACTAACCGTGGTGAAGTACCAAGACCTGACCGGGGTAAAATACTGGGACCTAGTTGGATCTGGCAACACTGCTACAAAACAGCAATAGTCTAAATAGATACCCAATATCTCATTCGTAAATTTTCGCCACATTCACTATAAAACATTCCATTAGGGGTGACCAAGGCAAGAGTGACATATAATAGTGTGTTCATATGTGTTAGGTACCATACCGGTAACTCAATTCCCTCGTTAAAAGTTCAGTTTTGAGGAATCCATTGCTCCATATTTACCAACACTTTACTACCCTCTTAATTAATTAAATAACGTTAGTGAGAAAGATGCCATTTTCCACAATTATAATTTCCAAAGTTACACATCTTATTACACCCTTAATTAAATGACTCGGGTAGGCTATAAGGCTAACAGGGGCAATTAATGAGAAAAACGCCAACACCAACATTGGATTGCCACTATAAAAAAAAAAAAAAAAAGCCAGAGTAGTGAAAATTGTACGAGTTTAAATGACAAAAAATTGATATCACATTAATACGACATGAATGATATGAACATTTAAAAGTAATTATAGTGTTTAATAATATTGATGTTGAGTTGTTGACCCTATGGAGTGCAATCTGGTGGAGTAGAGCATAGAATTAATTATCTTGCAAAAACGAGTATTACCGGTAATTCACCATATCCACCCCCGCCATCTTGCCACAATTATCAATTTCTACGCGTTTTTATTAATTATGGTGTTTAATAATATTGATATTGACCCTATGGAGTGCCATATCCTGGTGGAGCGAGGCAGAGAATTAATTAGATTACAAAAACGAGTATTATATATAATTCACCATCCAAAATTGCATCATTCCCGCCATTTTTACACAACTATAATATTCTACACATTTTTGTTAATTATAGTGTTTAATAATATTGATATTGATTTGTTGATCCTATGGAGTGCTATCTACTGGTGGAGCGAGGCATAGAATTAATTAGATTACAAAAACGAGTATTAATTCACCATCCAAAATTGCATCATTCCCGCCATCTTTCCACAATTATCATCTACACACGTTTTTCTATTAATTATAGTGTTTAATAATATTGATATTGAGTTGTTGATCCTATGGAGTGCCATCTACTGGTGGAGCGAGGCATAGAATTAATTATAAAACAAATAAATATTAATCTTCACCCCCGCCGCCGCCATCTTGCCAAAATTATCATCTTTTAACACATGTTTTAATTTGTTTTTCTCTTAATATTTGCCACTTTTAGCGACTTGACTATTGCTTACCAGGACCACTGCGTCACAAGCTATCTCCTGCTATCTCTTCCTGCAGCTAAAGATTGTTGTACAAGACTTTAAATCCACTATTATTCTCCTACTGCGTTGTGTTGTCTCTTCCTCTCGTCAGCCATTACTACGATACTTCTATTCAAACCAAGCAAACAAACTCTTCTAAAATACCAATAATATACTTTTTTTTATAGTAGTATATATGTTTTTATTATTTCAACCATCATAAATATCAATTATATAAAATTTGTCATGTAATTAACAACCCTATTCAGCATATGTATTGCAGAAAAATAAGAAATGCGTGTGTAAACAGGGGTAACACATATATTTCCTAGGTATACATGCGGTAACTGAACTTCTAGGTGTAGACATATAGTTTTTATGATTTTTTTTAAACATTGAGATATTGAAGCATCTCACACATTCCAATTTTTTAATGGACGTAGTAAAGCAGGCAGTATTATTGGAACCTGCTTTACCCGCCCATGGCAAGGACCAATCAAGTTCGCCTCACGTGTTTCGCGGCGTTATATTTTTTTTTATATAATGCGAATCCCATAGAAGTATAATATCCCTATAATGGGAGACCATGGTTAACCCAGCCTTGTAAAAGTAATTAGTATCTCAAAGCCTCTTTAATTAATTAATTTAAAATGTAGTTTCATTACCTTGCGATATAATTATATTTAATAATTATATATATATTTTTTTTTCATAAAATATTTTGTTTTAATATTCTTTTTATTATTTTTTTTTGTAATAATTAATTCTTTTTTATTATTATTATTAAAAAAAAATATTTATTAATTTTTTTTCGTCGTCGTTGTCGCCGTCGCCGCCACCACCGCCACCCCGCCGCCGCCACCGTCATTCATTCATTCATTCATTCATTTTTCTACTCCCCCCTCCACCAAGCCTGTCCTCCTATTCCCGCACCCCCCCCCCCCAAGCCTGTCCCCAACTCCCACACCCCATTAAACCATTGTGAAACTACTAGTCATTATAATCCGTGTGTCAAACTACCGAACTACCGACTCTAATCTCATAACGACCAAAACAAACAATGATATCGAATGGCAGAAATTACTATATCCATGGTATTGTACGATGGTATGGTAATGGTACGAATGGCCCTGTTATTGTTTGTCTATAGAGCCATCGTACCTTTAACACACATCGTATACACCACAAAATAATGTTCTTGAATATCCTCCACTAATTCATAACAATCATAAAAAAAAAGAAATTGGTTTAAAGCGTTGAGCAACTCACCTCACACACACACCCAACAGGATAGCCGTTAGACCCTTGTGGTCAGGTGGGCGAGGTCAGGTATAAAAAAAAGAATATAACCGTTGGACTTGGACAGGGGGAGGGGAGGGGGAGAGGAGGGACATGGGAAGGGAAAGGGGAGGGGAGGGACATGGGAAGGGGAAGGGGAGGGACATGGAAAGGGAAAGGGGAGGGACATGGGAAGGGAAAGGGGAAATGGGAGGGGAAGGGAAGGGAAAGAGAAGAATGGAATTGGGAGGTTATGCTCTACCAAGGAGAAAAATGAAGATGTATTAAACGAAAGTACTCACTGTACCTGTTTAAATTCTCCAGTGGTTGTTTTGCATCTATTTACTTCTTGGTGTATTTGAAGTTCCTGCATATATATATGAGAGAGGAGATAGTTTGGAGAAAGTAAGAGTGAAGGACAATGAATACAAATATAACTTCACATTACACGTAACACATTAGGGAATCATATATGTCTCACCTATCACACACATAATATTAAAAACTTTGCACACATACTTAAAATAGAGGGTATAATGTAAAATAAACTCTATTGTAAAAATACATATATCTATATGATAAAAGGTTTAACATAGTGCAATCCCACACACACACACACATACATCCATACATACACCTACACACACACACACATACATATATACATACACACATACACACACACATGCAGTACAATGTAAAAGTATAAAACAAATAAAAGTCTACATCATCTACCTTCACACATACATACATACATACATACACCAATACCTACACATAAATATACATATACATACATACACACACACATACAGTACAATGTAAAAAGTATAAAACCAATATAGTGTAAATTTACATTCATCTACCTTCACACATACATACATACATACATACACACATACAGTACAATGTAAAAAGTATAAAATCAATATAGTGTACATTTAAATTCATCTACCTTCATCGTGAAACCGTACCATTAAAAATGTGAAATATTATATTCGGAACAAATGAATCTTTGAACCGATCTTTGGTAGTCTTAGGAAATGTCAACCTTTTACCTGATATTAAGGGGAGGGTATAGATTTGACATTTTTGGAGATTATGATTCCTCCAAATTATTCGAGGCAACAGGATAGGGCCTACCATTATTATTCTTCCTCTGGGTCTGTTTCCTTTATATTATTCCAGACAACAGGATACCATTATTATTCTTCATATGGGTGTGTTTCCTGGCATACTTTGGAGGAATCAAGGCACTCCAATCTATCAAAAGTAGGCTATACTCTCTCCTTAATTAAGAACACGTAATTGTTATGTAAAGGAGGGTTTATATCAGACATATTATATAATCTTATCTATTTGTTTTAACACCAATTTATTATACATGTCACTTATTAATTGTTGCACACTCAACCCAAGATCTCTTCGTAGATTTAACTATTTTATTTGCTTTATATATATATTTTTTTGTTAGACGTCCATACCAAATAGTAATCGAAAAAAATATAATAATAAAGTGAGTATACTTATATCTACTTGTTACTTGTTATTTGTTGTTGTATATTTTATTTACTTTTAATGATTTCAACACACTTACAAAATGAATTCCCTGTCTACAATTCTTATACACTACAGACAGTTTTATTAGCTGTTTCTCTCAATACTTCATTAATTACAACACCTACTAAATATTGATAATCAACTGTTCCATTGCCTATACTTTGATATTATCTGATATTACCCTATTAATTTCTTGTCAGGAAGTCAAATATAATCTCTTAGGTCTATTTTACATTTAAGTAGAATCATAACAAACCTAATTAAGCCACTGTGAAACTAGCATTAATAATCAGTTTGGCAATTAAACTACCAAACTACCGTCTCTAATCTCATAACGAGCTAAACAAGCAATGATATCGAATGGCAGAAATTACTATATCCATGGTTTGTACGATGGTATGGTAATGGTACGAATGGCCCTGTTGTTGTTGTTTGTCTATGGAGCCATCGTATCTTTAATCACACATCGTATACACCACAAAATAATGTTCTTAAATTCATAACCAGCATAAAAAAAAGATAAAGTAGTTTGGAGCATTGAGCAACCCACCACCAACTCCTTCCCCCCCCCCCCCCCCCAGGAAAACCGTTACAGGTGGTGGGTTGGGCAGCTGGGCGAGGCCGAGTCAGTCGAGTCTTGGCCTTCGTGTCGTACGGGACTACGGGTCACGTAGGCCTACCTCTCCATCGTGATTTAAATTTAAAGAAACGGTGCTGTCATTACAACTATATATATATATTGGTATATATTCTATACCCATATACTGTGTGTGTGTGTGTCCAATTGGAAAGTGGATGTGTGTATTCTGGAACAATATAATTATATACTCCAAATTAAAGCTATGAAACTTAGCCAAGTGATTATAGTGTTACAACATGAAAGATTACAAGTGATTATAGTGTTACAACATGAAATAATAATAAGAGAGGCCATGTGTGGAGCAACATCTACTGGTGGAGTGGAACATAGACTAACCAACAAGACAATAGACGGTAAGTACTGAATTATTAACCTATTTACTTTTACCTTACAGAACCTTACAGCGGTACAGTACTGGACGCAGGTTTAGGCCTCTATATCCAGATTAATGTGGACAAGGGTTAACTATTTACTTTACCTTACAGAATCTTACAGCAATACTGGACGCAGGTTTAGGCCTCTATATCCAGATCATATTCGGGGTCTGGTTCTACTGTGACCTAACCTAACCTAACTTAATGTGGACAAGGGTTAACTATTTACTTTACCTTACAGAACCTTACAGCAGTAGGCCTACGGTACTGGACGCAGATTTAGGCCTCTATATCCAGATCATATTCGGGGTCTGGTTCTACCGTGACCTAACCTAACTTAACTTAATGTGTAACCTAACCTAACCTAACCTAACCTAACTTAATGTGGACTAGGGTTAACTACTGTAACCTAACCTAACCTAACTTAATGTGGACTAGGGTTAACTACTGTGACCTAATTTGACCTAACATAGGGTGTAGATTTAACATGGGTAAAAATACAGAGTCACGCATTATTATATATTATTATAAACTATTTAAGGTTTATTTTTACTATATAGTGTGTGTGTATTGTTATTTATTATTATTATTATTTATTATTATTATTATTATTATTATTATTTTAATTATTATTATTATTATTTTGATTATTATTATTATTTTCATTATTATTATTATTTTCATTATTATTATTATTATC
>JAWZYT010001841.1:35000-62500 GCA_034508575.1 Petrolisthes manimaculis | reverse complement strand
TTTTTTTTAATATTATTATTATTATTTCTTTTTTTCAGGTGGAGTTTATTTTTTTTTATTATCATTTTTTTTTATTATTATTATTTCTTCTTTTCAGGTGGAATTTATTTTTTTATTTTTATTTTTTATTATTATTATTATTATTATTTCTTCTTTTCAGGTGGAATTTTTTTTTATTATTATTTTTATTATTATTATTATTATTATTATTATTATTTCTTCTTTTCAGGTGGAATTTATTTTTTTATTATTATTTTTTTTTATTATTATTATCATTACTTCTTTTTTTCAGGTGGAGTTTATTTTTTTTATCATTTTTTTTATTATTATTATTTCTTCTTTTCAGGTGGAATTTTTTTTTTTTTTTTATTATTATTATTATTATTATTATTTCTTCTTTTCAGGTGGAATTTATTTATTTTATTATTATATTTTTTTATTATTATTATTATTTCTTCTTTTCAGGTGGAATTTATTTTTTTATTATTATTTATTATTATTATTATTATTATTGATTCTTATTTTCAGGTGGAATTTATTTTTTTTATTATTTTTATTATTATTATTAATTCTTCTTTTCAGGTGGAATTTATTTTTTTTATTATTATTTTTATTATTATTATTATTATTATTTCTTCTTTTCAGGTGGAATTTATTTTTTTTATTATTATTTTTATTATTATTATTATTATTTTTATTATTTCTTCTTTTCAGGTGGAATTTTTTTTTTTTTATTATTATATTTTTTTATTATTATTATTATTTCTTCTTTTCAGGTGGAATTTATTTTTTTATTATTATTTATTATTATTATTATTGTTATTGATTCTTCTTTTCAGGTGGAATTTATTTTTTTTATTATTTTTATTATTATTATTAATTCTTCTTTTCAGGTGGAATTTATTTTTTTATTATTATTTTTATTATTATTATTATTATTATTATTATTATTTCTTTTTTTCAGGTGGAATTTTTTTTTTATTATTATTTTTTTTAAATTATTATTATTATTTCTTCTTTTCAGGTGGAATTTATTTTTTTTATTATTATTTTTTTTTATTATTATTATTTCTTCTTTTCAGGTGGAATTTATTTTTTTATTATTATTTTTTATTATTATTATTATTTCTTCTTTTCAGGTGGAATTTATTTTTTTATTATTATTATTTTTATATTATTATTATTATTATTTTTTCTTCTTTTCAGGTGGATTTTTTTTTTTATTATTATTTTTTTTATTATTATTATTATTATTATTATTTCTTCTTTTCAGGAGGAATTTATTTTTTTATTATTATTATTTTTATTGTTATTATTATTATTATTTCTCCTTTTCAGGTGGAGTTTATTTTTTTTTTATTATTATTATTTATTATTATTATTATTTCTTCTTTTCAGGTGGAGTTTATTTTTTTTATTATTATTATTTATTATTATTATTATTTCTTCTTTTCAGGTGGATTTTTTTTTTTTTTTTTTTTATTATTATTATTATTATTATTTCTTCTTTTCAGGTGGAATTTATTTTTATTATTATAATTTATTTTTTTCATTTTTATTATTATTTCTTCTTTTCAGGTGGAATTTTTTTTATTATTATTATTATTATTATTTCTTCTTTTCAGGTGGAATTTTTTTTTATTATTATTTTTTTATTATTATTATTATTATTATTTCTTCTTTTCAGGTGGAATTTTTATTATTATTATTATTATTATTATTATTATTATTATTATTATTATTATTTCTTCTTTTCAGGTGGAATTTATTTTTATTATTATTATTTTTTATTATTATTATTATTTCTTCTTTTCAGGTGGATTTTTTTTTTATAATTATTTTTTATATTATTGTTATTATTATTATTATTATTATTATTATTATTATTATTATTATTATTATTATTATTATTATTATTATTTCTTCTTTTCAGGTGGAATTTATTTTTTTTATTATTTTTTTTATTATTATTATTATTATTATTTCTTTTTTTCAGGTGGAGTTTATTTTTTTTATTATCATTTTTTTTATTATTATTATTTCTTCTTTTTTCAGGTGGAATTTATTTTTTTATTTTTATTTTTTATTATTATTATTATTATTATTTCTTCTTTTCAGGTGGAATTTATTTTTTTTATTATTATTTTTATTATTATTATTATTATTATTTCTTCTTTTCAGGTGGAATTTATTTTTTTTATTATTATTTTTATTATTATTATTATTATTATTATTATTTTTATTATTTCTTCTTTTCAGGTGGAATTTATTTTTTTTATTATTTTTATTATTATTATTAATTCTTCTTTTCAGGTGGAATTTATTTTTTTATTATTATTTTTTTTTATTATTATTCTTATTATTATTATTTCTTTTTTTCAGGTGGAATTTTTTTTTTATTATTATTTTTTTTAAATTATTATTATTATTTCTTCTTTTCAGGTGGAATTTATTTTTTTTATTATTATTTTTATTATTATTATTATTATTATTATTATTATTATTATTATTATTATTATTATTATTATTATTATTATTATTATTATTATTATTATTATTTCTTCTTTTCAGGTGGATTTTTTTTTTTTTTTTTTTTTTATTATTATTATTATTATTATTTCTTCTTTTCAGGTGGAATTTTTTTTATTATTATTATTATTTTTATTATTATTATTATTATTATTATTATTATTATTTCTTTTTTTCAGGTGGAATTTTTTTTTTTATTATTTTTTTTTTTAATATTATTATTATTATTTCTTTTTTTCAGGTGGAGTTTATTTTTTTTTATTATCATTTTTTTTATTATTATTATTTCTTCTTTTCAGGTGGATTTTTTTTTTTTTTTTTTTTTTTTATTATTATTATTATTATTATTATTTCTTCTTTTCAGGTGGAATTTATTTTTTTATTATTATTTTTATTATTATTATTATTATTATTATTATTATTATTATTATTTCTTCTTTTCAGGTGGAATTTATTTTTTTATTATTATTTTTTTTTATTATTATTATTATTTCTTCTTTTCAGGTGGAGTTTATTTTTTTTTATCATTTTTTTTATTATTATTATTTCTTCTTTTCAGGTGGAATTTTTTTTTTATTATTTTTTATTATTATTATTATTATTATTTCTTCTTTTCAGGTGGAATTTATTTTTTTTATTATTATATTTTTTTATTATTATTATTATTTCTTCTTTTCAGGTGGAATTTATTTTTTTATTATTATTTATTATTATTATTATTATTATTGATTCTTATTTTCAGGTGGAATTTATTTTTTTTATTATTTTTATTATTATTATTAATTCTTCTTTTCAGGTGGATTTTTTTTTTTTATTATTATTTTTATTATTATTATTATTTCTGCTTTTCAGGTGGAATTTATTTATTTTATTATTATTTTTATTATTATTATTATTATTATTATTATTATTTTTATTATTTCTTCTTTTCAGGTGGAATTTATTTTTTTTATTATTATATATTTTTATTATTATTATTATTTCTTCTTTTCAGGTGGAATTTTTTTTTTATTATTTTTATTATTATTATTAATTCTTCTTTTCAGGTGGATTTTTTTTTATTATTATTTTTTATATTATTATTATTATTATTATTATTTCTTTTTTTCAGGTGGAGTTTATTTTTTTTATTATCATTTTTTTTATTATTATTATTTCTTCTTTTCAGGTGGAATTTATTTTTTTATTATTATTTTTTATTATTATTATTATTATTATTTCTTCTTTTCAGGTGGAATTTTTTTTATTATTATTATTTTTATTATTATTATTATTATTATTATTTTTATTATTTCTTCTTTTCAGGTGGAATTTATTTTTTTATTATTATTTTTTATTATTATTATTATTATTTTTATTATTTCTTCTTTTCAGGTGGAATTTATTATTTTTATTATATTTTTTTATTATTATTATTATTATTTCTTCTTTTCAGGTGGAATTTATTTTTTTATTATTATTTATTATTATTATTATTATTATTATTTCTTCTTTTCAGGTGGAATTTTTTTTTTATTATTTTTTTTTTATTATTATTATTATTATTATTTCTTCTTTTCAGGTGGAATTTATTTTTTTATTATTTTTATTATTATTATTATTTCTTCTTTTCAGGTGGAATTTATTTTTTTATTATTATTTATTATTATTATTATTATTATTATTTCTTATTTTCAGGTGGAATTTATTTTTATTATTATTATTATTATTATTATTATTATTATTATTATTATTATTATTATTATTATTATTATTATTATTATTATTTCTTCTTTTCAGGTGGATTTATTTTTATTATTATTTTATTATTATTATTATTATTATTATTTCTTTTTCAGGTTGAATTTATTATTTTTATTATTATTATTATTATTATTATTATTATTATTATTATTATTATTTCTTCTTTTCAGGTGGAATTTATTATTATTATTATTATTATTATTATTATTATTATTATTATTATTATTATTATTATTTCTTCTTTTCAGGTGGAATTTATTTTTATTATTATTATTATTATTATTATTATTATTTCTTCTTTTCAGGTTGAATTTATTATTTTTATTATTATTATTATTATTATTATTATTATTATTATTATTATTATTATTATTTCTTCTTTTCAGGTGGAATTTATTATTATTATGATTATTATTATTATTATTATTTCTTCTTTTTAGGAGGAATTTATTATTATTATTATTATTATTATTATTATTATTTCTTCTTTTCAGGGTAATGTCGTCAAATAGATGATGCAGATCTGGCAACACTGACGCCAAGCAGATCTGGCAACACTGACGCCATTATCAACATTCCCCCGCGTGTGTCTCAAGCCTTTTTGTTTATATTTACATTTTATCACTTTTCTCTACAATTTACTGCTTCCAAACACTTATACTTGTTATATACAGTTGGAGGAATAACAGGTGTGTATAATTGGTGTATTATTAGTGTATATTTATTAAGATTTGTGTGGTAAATATGCAGTTAAATATGAGTAAGTGAGGTGTTTGTGGATTATTTTTCTTACCGTAATAGATTAATTTAATTATTTCTCTGTTATTTATTACGTGGTTATTTTAAGATTATGGCACTATGGTAAACTAAACCCCAATAAACCTATAGAACACAACCCCCAGTAATAATAATAATAATAATAAAAAAAAAAACCCTGAAAATTTACGTTATTTTTTACCAATTTCCTTTAATTATGATATTTTGGTTGGTTTTTGTATTTGGATTCATTATTCGGTATTAATTTATAAGCGTTTGTCCATAATCACTAACATTAATTTTTTATACCTAATATACTTCTAACGTTAAATATATACATGTATTATTTCCTTATTTTTATGTATGTATGTATTATTACCTTATTTTTATGGTATGTATGTATGTATTATTTCCTTATTTGTATGTATGTATGTATTATTTCCTTATTTTTATATATATATGTATTTCTTTATTTTTATGGTATGTATGTATGTATTATTACCTTATTTTTATGGTATGTATGTATTATTTCCTTATTTTCTTACTTATTTCTTCCGTACAAGGACAATGGATGTATTATTTCCTTATTTTTATGGTATGTATGTATGTATTATTTCTTTATTTTTATGGTATGTATGTATGTATTATTTCCTTATTTTTATGTATTATTTCCTTATTTTCATGTATATGTATTATTTCTTTATTTTTATGTATGTACAGTATGTATGTATTATTTCCTTATTTTCTTTCTCGTTTCTTCCGTACAGGGACAATGGCTGTGGTAGAAGACACGGACTGGGACATCAACACGTACCGTCAAGCCCACGAGAGCGACGAACACTGGCAACTGAAAGAGGAGTTCATGGAAGCACACAAATCCATCCTTCCTGAAGATAGACTCGTATGTTTGGCTCAGGTTTACCAAAATGTGGAACTACTGGGATGCAGGTAAGGCAGTTTTTTTAGTTTAGTTAGAAGTCTTTATTTATATTTTTTTAGATTAGATTCGGTTTAATATCAGTAGACATTACATTTTTTAATATTATACAGTGAATAAATAGTTGGATTCATTTTATATACAGTGAAAAAGTAGTTTGAATTCATTATAATATTAGTAGACATTACATTTTTTAATATTATACAGTGAATAAATAGTTGGATTCATTTTATATATAGTGAAGAAATAGTTTGAATTCATTATAATATCAATAGACATTACATTTTTTAATTTTATACAGTGAATAAATAGTTGGATTCATTTTATATATAGTGAATAAATAGTTTGAATTCATTATAATATTAGTAGACATTTTATATATAGTGAAGAAATAGTGTTTATGAGAGAAATACACACGTTTTCTACACCTAATAATCTTGAGTGTATGAACATCGCGTGCCTCGGTGAAGCAAGCGAGGCGACACCACTTTTGCCCCAGACTGTACCATAATTAATGTCTTATTGTTGTTGTTGTTAATGCCTTGTTTTGTACTGTTCTTGTTACGTGTGTGTGTGTGTGTGTGTGTGTGTGTGTGTGTATTGTACTATTTGTAATGTATGTGTGTACTGTTGTTTGTTATGAGTGTGTGTGTGTGTGTGTGTATTGTACTATTTGTAATGAATGTGTGTACTGTTGTTTATTATGAGTGTGTACTGTACCATATTGAATGTCCTGAATTGTACTGTACCATATTGAATGTCCTGAATGTAACACCGTACTTTGTCCCGATCTGGGCAGATATTCCGACGAGATCATGGAACAGGTGGCCGAGCTTGGACGTGACATTAACAGCGGCTACAGGGAAGGCAAGAAGAATAAACTCCAGCGTACGTTTGTCAAGGCATCCGACGCAGCCGAGTCCCGAGCCAAAGGTAGCAAACCCAGTTATAAGACCGGTGTGTAGGGGCGTGTGTGTGTGTGTGTGTGGGTAGAGAGGAAGATGTAAAGGGGTATGTGTGTAGTTTGGTAAAATGGGAAAGTAAAGGCAAGATGTAAAGGAAATATGGTTTGGTTAGGTGTGGGTAAAGGAAATATGGTTTGGTTAGGTGTGGGTAAAGGAAATATGGTATGGTTAGGTGTGGGTAAAGGAATGTGGTTTGGTTAGGTGTGGGTAAAGGAAATATGGTTTGGTTAGGTGTGGGTAAAGGAAATATGGTTTGGTTAGGTGTGGGTAAAGGAATATGGTTTGGTTAGGTGTGGGTAAAGGAAATATGGTTTGGTTAGGTGTGGGTAAAGGAATATGGTTTGGTTAGGTGTGGGTAAAGGAAATATGGTTTGGTTAGGTGTGGGTAAAGGAATATGGTATGGTAAGGTGTGGGTAAAGGAATGTGGTATGGTAAGGTGTGGGTATAGTGACGTGGCTGTAGGATATACTGTATGTTAAAGTATGAGTATGAGTATGATAAGATATAGGGAGAATGATGATAATGAGGCTTAAGGACCCTGTGATGCAGTCTAAAAGTTGAAAAAATACGAGTCCTTCAAATATTGCCACGAAACACACACCTAGAGGGAAGGAGCTTGTTTCGTGGCATGGTCAGGAGGAATCAGAAGCCTCCAATTATATACACGTTCACACGGTCCTTAAGGGAAATGATGTGTGTGTAGTTTAAGTTGAAGAGGTGTGTGTGAGGAACAGTAATATTTAGCTTATAATGCATTTAAACTGTGTATCATTTTACATACATTAACTCTATCAGCCAACCTTCACTCAATATCATAACAGCTTATGTATTAACTCTTCTTAAACTATAACACTTAAAATATAATACTTTTTGAGTTATTAGGAGTTAGTTGAAGTGCTTTGTAGATGTATTTGAATGATACACTAACAGACCTAAGGCTTCAAAATAATGTATGGATAATGAATAGTAAACTTACCCTACACTTTCTGGTAGACATTAAACAGACTTCAAGCAACTACTTTGTGAAATTTTCCATGTGAATGTAGTGAAGCATATAAAAAAAAGGTTTTGTAATACATGTGTGGCTATTACTAGGAATTATTTTACTAGGAATTATACCCGTACGTCAATTTTTTTTTTTTTTTTTTTTTTTTTTTTTTTTTTTTTAGATTTGTTTTGACTTTTCAGTTAATAAATATACAGTACAGTAGTAATTTCCTAGTTTAATCTATAGGAAATGTTATGTTTGTATTGGTCAGAATTTTGATATGTACAATATATACCTCAAAAAAATATCAGGCCTCATTTTTTTACCCACAATTTACAATTTTGAAACAATCTTCCCTCTGAGTGCCAATACTTTTTTGAGGTATTGTACAGTTGCCAAAAAAGATATTGCGACAACTATTGATACAACATTAAATATATGAATGTCCATAGTTGTTTGTAGGGATTATAAGTATGTATTACAGAAGGATGTGTATATTTCCTTCTGTTATACATGTTATATTATAAGTATGTATTACAGAAGGATATGTATATTTCCTTCTGTTATACATGTTATATTATAAGTATGTATTACAGAAGGATATGTATATTTCCTTCTGTTATACATGTTATATTATAAGTATGTATTACAGAAGGATGTGTATATTTCCTTCTTTTATACATGCTTATAAGTATGTATTACAGAAAGATATGTATATTTCCTTCTGTTATACATGCTATGTTATAAGTATGTATTACAGAAGGATATGTATATTTCCTTCTGTTATACATGCTATATTATAAGTATGTATTACAGAAGGATGTGTATATTTCCTTCTGTTATACATGTTTATAAGTATGTATTACAGAAGGATATGTATATTTCCTTCTGTTATACATGCTTATAGTCCCTACAAATTTGTGGATATTACTAGGGTTAAAGTTCTATCAAGATTTGTCGCAATACCTTTTTTGGCAACTGTACACAAGATAAATTAAACCTAAATTAAACCAATGGGTGTAATAATTATTCTGGTGTGATGCATTGAACTGGTCGTAATCACCATTCAAGGAAATCATTGTTGACAACTCTTTATAATATATGATTCAGTATGGTAGAGTGAGGACTTTAGTTTGACTCTATTCTCTCTCTCTCTCTTTCTTTCTCTTTCTCTCTCTTTCTCTCTCTCTCTCTCTTTTTCTCTTTCTCTCTCTCTCTCTCTCTCTCTCTTTCTCTCTTTCTTTCTCTTTCTCTCTCTCTCTCTCTCTCTCTTTCTCTCTCTTTCTCTCTCTTTCTCTCTCTCTCTCTCTCTCTCTTTCTCTCTCTTTCTTATATACGTATAAAACAAAGAATAATAATGATCGTGAAATGTCCATAATTGTTTCCCTTCAATGGTGTTTATGAACTGCATATATTATAGGTAAACATTTAATTTAGTTTATAGAGTTATTGAAGTGTTTATGTTATATTAGTACTTTACTTTGCTGCCTAGAGACATTATCATCAACAACAACAACAACAACAACAACAACAACACCACTCATATGTACCCAGCAAAGAATGTAATGAAATATTTTTATTTATTAGGAATTGTTTTGTGTTAGTAAATCTTGATCAAGTCACTGATTCCTTAAAAAACCCAGTCATCATCATCAATATTTAATTTATCATTTTTCAAGGGGTAGGGAAAGGGTACGACTGTAAGACCCCTGACAGGCAAAGAGTCCAGATTCAAGGCTATATGAACCCTTAGTGGGATCATTGTGAGAGAATGTTGTTCCCCACTTCCTGTATTTTTTAGTTTGACTCTAAATATATATTAAATAGAAATGAAATAATAATAATCATGAAGTGTCCATAATTATTTCCCTTCAATTGGTGTTTATGAACTGCATATATTATAGGTAAACTAAACATTGTAAGAATAATGGACAGTGGGAACGTCACTTTCCCATATCTAACAAACGGATCCAGAATAACAAAATTAATGTTGTTTCCTGTTGTTGCTGGGATTAGTTTGGAGGAATCAGTTGCTCCAGATTATTGTTTAGGTGTTGGTACAAAGCATCTCATGTTCTCTGTGTATCTGAACTTGTAATTTTAGTGTCATTTTGTATTAAAACACATTTGTCTTTATATCATGACTTTCATTACTCCTATATCCGCTTGCATCAGAGTAATGAATATGATTTGCTTTGTTCCTGAGAGAGTGAGAGGGAGAGAGGTATGTGTATAATTTGACAACCATTCGTCATTAATGTGTGAAGGCAATGGAACAAAATTTGGCCACTTAACTTTGAATTGTCATCCTTTTATATGTCCATATTTTTTTGTAATGTCATGTAAACTCCTCATATGGCCAGGTACAGTTGCCTCCACTAGTAACAAGCACAGTGTCTGGTAAGGATACATCCACACGGCTGTTCAAACATTTCTTGTGAACATTTATTTTTTAGCAGTATTGAGACAGATGTATGTACAGTTGACACAGGAATGGTTGGTACAGCCCAAGTGAAAGATGGTCCATTTCTCCCAATATCAAGTTCCTTATTAGTGCCAAATAGGAGACATCAGGGGCAGAAGTCAGTATTGAGGATGGTGTGTGTGTGTGTGTGTGTTCCTTAGTGCCAAATAGGAGACATCAGGGGCAGAAGTCAGTATTGAGGATGGTGTGTGTGTGTGTGTGTGTGTGTTCCTTAGTGCCAAATAGGAGACATCAGGGGCAGAAGTCAGTATTGAGGATGGTGTGTGTGTGTGTGTGTGTGTTCCTTAGTGCCAAATAGGAGACATCAGGGACAGAAGTCAGTATTGAGGATGGTGTGTGTGTGTGTGTGTGTGTGTTCCTTAGTGCCAAATAGGAGACATCAGGGGCAGAAGTCAGTATTGAGGATGGTGTGTGTGTGTGTGTGTGTTCCTTAGTGCCAAATAGGAGACATCAGGGACAGAAGTCAGTATTGAGGATGGTAATAAAAAGCAAGTACCTGATAATAGACACACAATGGTTACTTGTAAATATAACTCAGTTTGTGTGGATGAATTTCCTGCTGTGTTTGTGGTAACGGTTAAAAGGTTTGTATGTGTTGAATATACACGTATTAGTATATTTGTAAATATTAAAGAACACTGTTGATACATCTTGGTAAACATGTTAACCAATGTACTGTACACTGGCCAGCATTGCCGAGTTGTACAGAGGCCTCTTATGATTAGATAGATAGAAATAGATAGATAGATAAATAGACAGATAAGAGATAGATAGAAATGGAGACAGATAGAGATAGATAGAAAGATATAGATAGAAATAGATATAGATATAAATAGAGACAGATAGAGGAAAATGGAACACAAGTTTTGAACAGACTTTAGCATAGGAACTGAACTTTGTTGCTTAAGGAACTGAATCACTTAAATCTCTTATTAAACATGTGAGCCCCTGTTCAACGCGGTAGTGCTGGCCACTGTACAACAACTTTATTTCCAACATAATTTCACATCATTTCATTATACATTTTCTTTTATCTCAAACTTTACATCAAATTAACTCACATAATAATTATCTTACATTTTTTGTTAATATCAAACATTATTTCACAACACCATTATTATACAATTATTATATTATATATCTTTAACTTTACTTCAAAACACTTATACATTATCTATTAAACACTCATACATTATCTATTAAACACTCATACATTATCTATTACTTTATACTTTGACCATATCACCACACACACACACACACACATTATCCTACATTCACAACTTGTTTTATTCCTCAGGTAAAAAGACGACAAGATATACGAGCGAGTTGTCCGTGAATAAACCTAGACGAGGCAAGAGGAACGCAACACAACGCGACAACAACAACACCAATAATGACAACAACAGTAACGGTGATGAAAACAGCAACGGTGACAACAACAGCAACGGTGACGAGAACAGTAACGGTGACGACGGTAATGGTGACGAGAATGTACGTAAAAAGAAAAAAATGATACCCAAGCCCACCGCCGATGGTGTAGTAGAGGCAACAACAACAACAACAACAACAAACACAGCAACAACAATAACAACAACAATAACAAACACAGCAACAACAATAACAAACACAACAACAACAGCAGTAGAAGTTAAAGACGCCTATGTCAACATTGGACCCGGCCCCATCAACATGAAGCTCTTGGCTACCATACAGAAATATCAGAAGGCAACCCAGCAGAGTGTCAAACAGCAACAACAACAACAAAAACAAATACAACAGCAGAACAACCCACCTACAACCCAGACAGGGAAAAACCTCAATGCGAAAATACAGTTCGTAAAGCAACAACCACAACAACAACAACAACAAAACCCACAACCCCCTTGCCAAAACCCATCGTCAATTCAGCCTGGAAGAAAACTCAATGCCAAAATACAGTTTGTGAAGCCAGACCTGCCTAAGCCAAACCCAAACCCAGCTATAAGTCAGATATTACAGGGAACAACAACAACAACATTACCATCTTCAAACACTCCCAGATTACCAGGGTAAGTCTATAATATTTAGGTTTAGTAAGGGGTATTTATTTACTAGTATTTATTGGTTGGATGGATGGTTGATTGGTTGGTTGGATGGTGGGGGTAGGATGGATGGTTGGATGGTGGATGGTTGGATGGATGGTTGGTTGATTGGTTGGTGGTGGGTAGGATGGATGGATGGGTGGGTGATTGGTTGGTGGTGGGTTGGATGGGTGGTTAATTGGTGGTTGGATGGTTGGTTGATTGGTTGGTGGTGGGTTGGTTGGATGGATGGATGGGTGATTGGTTGATTGGTTGGATGGATGGGTGATTGGTTGGTGGTTGGATGGATGGGTGATTGGTTGGATGGATGGATGGGTGATTGGTTGGATGGTGGGTAGGATGGATGGATGGTTGATTGGTAGGTAGTCGTTTGGTTAATAATGGTTGGGTTTGTTGGTAGATGGCCCTTTGGTTAATAATAATATTGGGTTGAATTATTAATAACTATAATAATATAATGTTTATATCGTCTTACTAGAGGCGACAGGTACGCTCTGACGGAACCCACAAACGAGTACCGAGAGAGTCAACATCCTCTGTCCAAAATGATCATAGTACAACGTGACTACATACAGGAACCGGCTATAGGAGTGCTCAGGTGTTCGGCTTCACTCAGCGCCGTCCCTTTGAAGTTGGAGTGGAACGCGGCTCAAAGGTGTGTACAGAAAAGTAAAAAAATAATAATAATAATAATAAAATAAATAAATAAATAATGTTTGTTTGTCTTGCAGGATGGAGTTAGTAAATAAATAAATAAATAAATAAATAAATAAATAAATAATGTTTGTCTTGCAGGATGAAGTCAGTAAATAAATAAATAAATAAATAAATAAATAATTTTTGTCTTGCAGAATGGGTTCAGTAAATAAATAAATAAATGTTATTTGTCTTGCAGGATGAAGTCAGTAAATAGATAAATAAATAAATAAATAAATAATGTTTGTTTGTCTTGCAGGATGAAGTCGGTAAATAAATAAATAAATAAATGTTGTTTGTCTTGCAGGATGAAGTCAGTAAATAAATAAATAAATAAATAAATAATGTTTGTCTTGCAGGATATGGAGTCAGTAAATAAATAAATAAATAAATGTTGTTTGTCTTGCTGAATGGGTTCAGTAAATAAATAAATAATGTTTGTTTGTCTTGCAGGATGGGTTCAGTAAATAAATAAATAAATAAATAAATAAATAATGTTTGTTTGTCTTGCAGGATGGAGTCAGTAAATAAATAAATAAATAAATAAATAAATAAATAAATAATGTTTGTTTGTCTTACAGAATGGGTTCAGTAAATAAATAAATAAATAAATAAATAAATAATGTTTGTTTGTCTTGCAGGATGGGTTCAGTAAATAAATAAATAAATAAATAAATAAATAAATAAATAATGTTTGTTTGTCTTACAGAATGGGTTCAGCTTGGGTAAACAAATTTCTTGTGGCCACGGCAAAAGGATCAACCAAGAAGGGAACAATGAAAACCGTAGCCATTAAAACACTAGAAGAACTCATCAAACATTGCTACACCATTAGGGTAAGACTCACGGTATGCAAGAACAGCCATGGTAGTGTGGACGATGGCTGTGTATAGTGTATTGGGATCATGGTATGCAAGAACAGCCATGGTGGTGTGAACGATGGCTGTGTATAGTGTCTTGGGATCATGGTATGCAAGAACAGCCATGGTGGTGTGAACGATGGCTGTGTATAGTGTATTGGGATCATGGTATGCAAGAACAGCCATGGTGGTGTGGACGATGGCTGTGTATAGTGTCTTGGGATCATGGTATGCAAGAACAGCCATGGTGGTGTGGACGATGGTATGGTACCGGTATGATGAATGTGTTGTATATCTAGGAAGTCATGGTATCAAGTGTTACCCCCATTAAAGTGTTACCCCCCATTATATTGTTACCCCCATTATATTGTTACCCCCATTAAAGTGTTACCAACATCGTAACGCCCCCTTATTTCCTCAGGTGTTAAAACGTCGTGAATCTGACGACTGTGTGACCATGGACGAGGTGTCTAACGAAGAAGAGACTTATAATATAAACATGAACAATAACGAATGTGAGATTATTTACGAGGGCGAAAGCAGTAGTACCAGTAATAATAATAATAATAATAATAGTAATAATAATATGTTGACAAAGAAGAAGAAGAAACAGAAGGGAACGAGTCTTGACACGCCCATTGATGATAATTCGCTGGGTAATAAATTGCTTCGTATGATGGGATGGACCGGGGGAGGATTAGGCAAGGAAGGAAAGGGTATTACTGAACCTATTAGGTGAATATTCCAACGCTAATTATTTTAATGATAATATTAATAATGATAATAATGATATAAATGATAATAATGATATAAATAGTAATAATAATAATAATGATAATATTGGAACGCTACTTATTATAATGATAATATTAATAATGGTAATAATGGTAATAATGATATAAATAATAATAATAATGATAATAATAATAATGATAATAATAATAATGATAATATTGGAACGCTACTTATTATAATGATAATATTAATAATGGTAATAATAATGATAATAATAATAATAATACAGATAATAATACTAATAATAATAATTACCACCAACACTACACAATCCTTTAAGTAATTATTTCATCTTTGTATCAACAGACCGGTCCAGATTTTTGGTCGTGATGGTTTGGGCCATGAAGGACGCACAAAATCAAACAACAACAACAACACCAACACTACTGCTACTGGTGTTGTTCCTGGGCGTGGTATGTACGGTGGTGTTGGTGGAGGAGGAGCCGGTGTTGGTGGAGGAGCCATTATTCCCGGCCGTGGTGGTGTCGGTGTTGGTGTTGTTGGTGGGCCTGGTATAGCTACTGGGTTTCCTACTACTACTACTATACACTTTCAGAAGAAGATAAAGGCTGTGATTCAAGAGTTTAACAAGAATCCATTCGCTGAAGACATTTCCTTCTCTAGTGAATTCACATCAGATCAACGCAAGATGATTCACCAGTAAGTAACTAACCAATTACTAACACTTGTAGGTACAGTTGCCAAAAATGATATTGTGACAACTATTATAATTTTCACTCTTTTACAATATAATCTCATTTTTTTACAATATAATCTTCCATCTTTTACAATATAATGTCAATTCTTTTACAAACATAATCTCAATTCTTTTACAAACATAATCTACATACGTTTACAATATAATGTCAATACTTTTACAATATAATCTCCACACTTTTACAAACATAATCTACATACATTTACAATATAATCTCCCTTCTCTTTTACAAACATAATCTACATACATTTACAATATAATCTCCCTTCTCTTTTACAATATAATCTTTCATCTTTTACAATATAATGTCAATACTTTTACAAATATAATCTACATACATTTACAAACATAATCTCCCTTCTTTTACAAATATAATGTCAATACTTTTACAATATAATCTCCCTTCATTTACAATATAATGTCAATTCTTTTACAATATAATCTCCCTTCTCTTTTACAAACAATATAATCTCTCATTTCTTTCACCCTATATTTACAGACTCGCCCAGAAGAGTAAGTTGAAGAGTCGTAGTTATGGCCAGGCACCCAACAGATACTTGGTGGTGTCTAAGAAGTTCTCACCCAAACAATTACTACAAACTTTACTCAGGAACGGACCCACGGATAAATATGAAGTGGTCCCTCCAACTACAGTGTATGGTGAATAATATTATGATTACTGATTACTACTACTACTACTACTACTACTACTATGACTACTACTATGACTACTATGACTACTACTACTACTATGACTACTACTACTAACACTATGACTACTACTACTACTACTACTACTAACACTATGACTACTACTACTACTACTACTACTAACACTATGACTACTACTACTACTACTACCTAGACTATTTAACATTATGACTACCACCACTACTACCTAGACTATCTTAGACTCTAGATTAAGTAGCATCTCACTTTAAGGGGGGAAGTTTTGTGTTGGTAATACTGGAGCAACTGAATCCTCCAAACTATTCCAAGCAACAACAACAGAACACCATTATTTTTTTTTACTCTTATGGTCCTGTTGTTTCCTGGCATACCTTTGGAGGAATTAAAACACTCCAATTTACCAACAGTAATATCTCTCCTTTAATAAAATACAGATTAGAACCAAATTTGACAATATGTTACGGTACAAAAAAAAAAAAAAAAAAAAAAATATATATAGTAATTCCTCACTCATAATAAAAAAAATAATTGTACCTTAATTTCGTGGCTAATTTTTTACCACTGCCATAATTAGCTAATGCCTACGTGTCTAAAATTAATTAAATTATCTTTACAAGTAATTCCTTATCCAGATTCAGTTCCCGTTATTGTGTTTTTAGTTTTGTTATTACAGTAGTGGATATCAATGTAAATATATAAAGTGTTGGGGAGGCGATAAGGATTGGAGGGAAAGAGGAATTATAAAAGTTACGGAGACGAGAAATTTCCGGATACGAGAAATTTCCAGATACGAGAAATTTCCGGATACGAGAAATTTCTAGATACGAGAAATTTCTAGATACGAGAAATTTCCGGATACGAGAAATTTCCTGATACGAGAAATTTCCGGATACGAGAAATTTCCGGATGCGAGAAATTTCCAGATACGAGAAATTTCCGGATACGAGAAATTTCCAGATACAAGAATGTGTACTTTAAAATTATGTTACTCTATATTCATGGCAGCTCTTTTTTTCTCTATTTATCTTTTTATCTCTATATTCATGGCAGCTCTTTTTTTCTCTATTTATCTTTTTATCTCTATATTCATGGCAGCTCTTTTTTTCTCTATTTATCTTTTTATCTCTATATTCATGGCAGCTCTTTTTTTCTCTATTTATCTTTTTATCTCTATATTCATGGCAGCTCTTTTTTTCTCTATTTATCTTTTTATCTCTATATTCATGGGAGCTCTTTTTTTCTCTATTTATCTTTTTATCTCTATATTCATGGCAGCTCTTTTTTTCTCTATTTATCTTTTTATCTCTATATTCATGGCAGCTCTTTTTTTCTCTATTTATCTTTTTATCTCTATATTCATGGCAGCTCTTTTTTGCTCTATTTATCTTTTTATGAATAAAATGCCGGATACGTGAAGTTTGGGGTTAACAGAATGGCGGATAAAGGAGCTAAAAAATTGACACACACACACACACACACACACACACACACACACACACACACACACACACACACACACACACACATGTGTTGCCTTACAATTCACCAACAAAAACATCTCTCAGAAAGTCAATATTTGTAGACCACACTTCATGATATGTATGTATGTACTGTATGTACAGTATAATTAATAACATGTATATCTTACCAATTGTAATGATTATTTATAGCATTAGTTATACCATCTAAACACTAAGATTCCTTCCACGTGTGTATTGCAGCACACACAAACGATAAGAGTTTTTTTATGACCCCTTCACACGAGCATTTACCAACGCTTTTGTTAATTAATTATAAACCACCAGTCCGTCTCCAACACGTCACCTGTAAGTGAATTTCACATAAAGTAAATTGTACATTTCCATAAGAAATAATGGTATATAACTTGAAAATGGAGCCTCCTTGTTCGTGTTAGTTTAAGAGTTTGTGTAAATTGCATTTATTTAATTTTTTTCATGATACGCACTATTTCAAATTCGCATAATTTAAACTTGCATAAAAAGAGAGGAGAGTGTACTGCAACCTGGTGAATAAAAGCGAGCTATTGGAGTTAATTTTATGAACCATAATTGCACACACCAACAGCTATAGTTTCGGATCATTTTTGGAAGCCATCTCATTGGAAGGTGTTGCAGTACATTAGACCATCACTTTACATAGACTATTTACTCAGCCTTGTCCACCCATTTGATTGAGTTTAACCTGAGATATAAATAGAGCTCTCAGATTGACTGCCTCTTACCTTAAGGACCCTGTGATCATGTATAAAAATTGGAGGCTTCTGATTCCTCCTGACTATGCCACGAAACAAGCTCCTTCTATGTAGGTGTGTGTGTGTGTGTGTGTGTTTCGTGGCCATATTTGAAGGACTCATTTACCTCCAATTTTCAGACAATAATACAGGGTCCCTTAACTTACCTGTCTGTAAACATTGACTCTATACTTCTAACACAACATATTTCTATTAATTTATGTGTAGTCCAACTTTTGCCTAGTACAGTATATACATTTTTATTTTACGCCATTACCATCTGCATTAAATTTTGAACTTAACAGATTTCCAAAAGTATAATACAACAGCCCAAGGAAAAAATATTATTGTAAGTTTGTCAAAATAAGGCTTGGAAATGTTTATACAACTTTTTGCATTGAACTGTTTTTGTTGTATTGATAAGATAGATATAAAATATTCATTCTTATCTACAATTTTCCTGTGATTATATAAAGACACTAAATCAGATTGGAGATAAATATAAGAAAAATAAGAGACATTTAATGGGAAGGTTTCATTCCCAATTTCAACAAGGTTTATATAAGATTAATTTATTTATTTTATTTGTGACTATAAGTTTCCTACAAACAGCATATCGTCTACATTATTAGATATAGTGTGGTTTGATATGCACTTCATACGAAAGTAAAATACAGTATTATAATTATTATATATATCAATAAAAGTAGCACATAGTAGTAGAAATATTGTTATAATTTTTTATTTTAATATTATTATTATTATTATTATTTTTATTATTATTAATATATTATTATTATTATTATTATTTTTATTATTATTAATATATTATTATTATTATTATTATTATTATTTTTATTATTATTAATATATTATTATTATTATTATTATTAATATATTATTATTATTATTATTATTATTTTTATTATTATTAATATATTATTATTAATATATTATTATTATTTTTATTATTATTAATATATTATTATTATTATTATTACTATTATTTTTATTATTATTAATATATTATTATTATTATTATTATTATTATTATTATTATTATTATTTGTATTATTATTAATATATTATTATTATTATTATTAGTTAAGTCTACACCGTGTAAGAAGTGAAAAGTTAAAGGTTAATAATTAAACACAACAAACTAAGCGTGAAAGTTTATAAAGGCAATCCAGAACACTCATCATTACTTAACACTTATACAATATATATATATATATATATAGAGATGACAACTCCATGGCAGCAATACATTACCCAAAGTGTATTACAGTAGTCAGTATTTGTATCAAGACCTATTTTGTATTACATTATTACATTATTTATATCATTGCCAAATTGTATTACATTATTACATTATTTATATCATTGCCAAATTGTATTACATTATTACATTATTTGTATCATTGCCAAATTGTATTACATTATTTATATCATTGGCAAGTCACTCAAAAACAAAGCTAACTGGTATATAACTCCTAATAATAGGTTTTTCCCTTAAGGACCCTGTGATTGTGTGTGTAAATTGGAGGCTTCTGATTCCTCCTGACATATATACCATAAAACAAACTCCTTCCAATATACTATAGGTGGTGTTTGGTGTTTGATGGCAGTAATTGAAGCACTCGTTTACCTCCAAAAACACACACACACACACACACACACACATCACCGAGTCCTTTAATTAAAACACCGTGGGTGACGTGAGCTGCGATGGAACTGCCTTCACTGGGACAAGTCAGGCACGATCCAAACAAACATATATTATTGGTATTATTATTATTATTATTATTGGTATTATTATTATTATTATTATTATTGTTGTTGTTGTTGTTGATTGGGGAAGGTCGATTGTGTTATTATTATTGTTATTATTATTATTGTTGTTATTATTATTATTATTGTTTTTGTTATTATTGTTTTTGTTATTATTATTATTGTTTTTGTTATTATGATTATTATTGTTGAGTGGGGAAGGTTGATTGTTATTATTATTATTGTTGTTGTTGCTCTAATTATTGTTGGTTGAGGAAGGTCAATTGCATTATTGTTTTTGTTGTTATAATTATTGTTTTTGTTATAATTATTGTTGTTATTATTGTTTTTGTTGTTATAATTATTGTTTTTGTTATAATTATTGTTGTTATTATTGTTTTTGTTGTTATAATTATTGTTTTTGTTATAATTATTGTTGTTATTATTGTTTTTGTTATAATTATTGTTTATGTTATAATTATTGTTGTTGTTATAATTATTGTTGTTATTGTTTTTGTTGATATAATTATTGTTATTGTTGTTGTTTGGGTAAGGTCAATTGTATTAAGGTGATATTCTCTCGTTAGTGACTTAGCAGGTGTCTGATTCCTCCACACTGTGCCACAAAACAACAACAACAACAACAACAACAACGCCTCTAATAGTACCATTGAGGGCTGTGTGTGTGTGTGTGTGTGTGTGTGTGTGTGTGTGTGTGTGTGTGTGTGTGTGTGTGTGTGTGTGTGTGTGTGTGTGTGTGTGTGTGTTTTGTGGACATAGGTAGGAGGAATCAGTAGCCACCAAACTTATCAACCAGACTTGGGGGGGGGGGTGCGGGAGTAGGGGACAGGCTTTGGAGGGGTGTTTGGGGGGTGTGGAAGTAGGGGACAGGCTTGGGGGGGGGTGGGAGAGTAGGGGACAGGCTTGGAGGGTGTTTAGGGGGTGAGGAAATATATAATAATAATTCACTCAAAATATATAATAATAATTCACTCAAAATATATAATAATAATTCACTCAAAATATATAATAATAATTCACTCAAAATATATAATAATAATTCACTCAAAATATATAATAATAATTGCCTTTAATAATTCCCTATAAGGTTTATTTGGATACAGCCTAAGAATCTCAGAAATACTTAAATGTATAAACACACATACATGTATGTATGATAATTGGAGGCTATTGATTCCTCCTGACTATGCCACGAAACAAACACACAAACACACACACAAACTCCTTACATAATCATAGGTGTGTGTGTGTGTGTGTGTCTTCTCAGTGACATACATGTACTTTACTTTGGAGGAATCAAGTTGCTCCAATGTTAACAAAAATGTATTACCGGGTTTAACTTAATTTTAAACTATTATTATTTATCTTACATCCACTGGCTATGGTATTATTATTATGGTATTCAAGAACGCTGGTGGTGGTGGTGTATACTATGGTACCGATACGAGGACTCCCGGTATAGACACACTACGGTGGTGTTCGTCGTAGCGGTACCATGTCATCGTGTGCACCACGGTCGTTCTTGACTATGGTCCACAGAGATAGGGATGTATGGCTCGAAACTGAGAGAGAGAGAGAGAGAGAGAGAGATAGAGAGAGAGAGAGATATTGAGAGAAACAAAGAGAGAGATAGAGAGAGATAGATAGGGAGAAACAGAGAGAGAGAGAGAGATATGTGTAAAAACAGATAGAGAGAGATTATGATAGAGATAACAGATAGATAAATATAAGAGATACAGATAGATAAATATAAGAGATAATGTTCTATTCCCAGCCACAACCCAACAACAGCGAGTGGATGTGTGTGTGTGTGTGTATGTATGTGTGGATGTATGTGTGTGTGTGTGTGTGTGTATTCAAGAACATTGTATTGATGATGACTATGATGGTATGATGCTGATACCATGACACACACAAACACACACACACACACATACATATACACACACACATACACACACACACACATACATACATACATACACACACACACACACACATACATACACACACACACACACACACATTCATATTCATAGTACCATTACACACACACATACACACAAACAAACACAAACACATCCATAGTACCAATACCACATCATCGTAAACACCATGATAGTGTTGTTCTTGCATACAGCTGCTTGTGGTATTTGTGGTATGTTAATTTATTCATATTATTATTATTATTTAATTTATGTATTTATTTGTATCTTTCTGGCGTATGAGATTTTGATAATTTTCACTCAATTAATAATATTTTGGTATTTCAAGTTCATTAATTATTTATTGAGAATATAATAATTATAATAACTGTGTTCCAATTAACTTGCATCATTATCTAATATATTAATGTTGATGGAATTACTGTATATAAACGACTGAAGTGTTTTAAATTTCACTCATATAATATTCATGGCGTTTATAGTTCTTTATAGTTCATTAATTTCTCGTCAAATATATCAATCAGTTTACCAATTAAATTTCATCACTATTTAAATATTAATAATGGTGGTAATCTTGCCTTCAGAATTACTGTATAATTATAATGTATTTAGGTGAAATTTCTTTATATTGATATTGTATATTTTATTTAAACATTGATGGTGCCAGAATACTGGACTAAAATTTAAGTTAAAAGTTATATATTTTTTTGTTTGTGAATTAAAATCTCTCATATATTTTCATTTCCATGTTTAAGGTGAAATTCTCTTGTTATTGTTATTGTTGTTGTTGTTGTTGTTGAATTGAAATGTGTGTAATTCCTCTAAACTATATCAACATTTAACAACACATCCCTTACACCCATAGTTTTAAAACATTTGAGGGCCCTTACTGGAGCTCTATGAACCCTCCAAACTACTCCAGGCAACAGAACCCTCTCTCTCACACACACACACACACACCCTTACTGGAGCTCTATGAACCCTCCAAACTACTCCAGGCAACAGAACCCTCTCTCTCACACACACACACACACACCCTTACTGGAGCTCTATGAACCCTCCAAACTACTCCAGGCAACAGAACCCTCTCTCACACACACACACACACACACCCTTACTGGAGCTCTATGAACCCTCCAAACTACTCCAGGCAACAGATTCCCTATTCGAAACACTGAAGGGTTCTGTGGCCTGGATTATTTGGAGGGTTCATAGAGCTCCAGTAAGGGACCTCAAATATTTTAAAACTATGGGTATTATTTATTACTTGTACCATTGAATGTGTGTTTTGTTTTATCGTTTGCAGGAATTAATAGCATTCAAATTTAACAAGAAATTCTCCGTTTCAAAAAGATTAGTTCATTAATTTTTAATAATAATGATAATATACTAGAGTAATAGTTATTAATATATTTTGACAGGTTTTATATAATTTTGGAAAATGTATTATTCATTGGTTTAGATAATTCATTTTTAATAATAATAATAATAATATATTAGAGTAATAGTTATTGATATATTTTGACAGGTTTTATATAATTTTGGAAAATGCTATTAATCGTTTTATTTATGCAAGTTCATTTGAATTGGTCACACAGTTATTATTTAAATCATAATTCTAATCGCATTTAAGTGACGAATTTTGTTACGTTTGTGTCGTCTTTCCTTTGTGGTTAATCTTCAACAAAACGTCGTCGCGTTGGCAAGGCAGTCTCATTACATCTGAAAAAATACGAAAAAGTAAATATAAAGTAAATATAAATGAATAAATATAAAGTACAGTAAATATAAATATATTTATTCATTTATATTTATTCAAAGTAAATATAAATGAGTAAATATAAATGAAATTGGGGGATCTTAACACCATAAATATTTAAAAGAATATTATTATACATTTTGGTGATAAATCTGACCTTTCTAACCAAACCTTTTTCACCAAACTAACCCAACATAACACAACCTAACCTTACCTTTCAAAGATGAATTGTGTGTATTAAATCTTACCTATGTTCTAACCTAACCTATTGAAGATGTATTGTGTATTAAATCTTACCTATGTTCCAAACCAAACTAACCCAACATAACCTAACCTAACAAAGATGTATTGTGTGTATTAAATGTTACCTATATTCCTACCTTACCTATCAAAGATGTGTTGTGTGTATTAAATCTTACCTATGTTCCAAACCAAACTAACCCAACCTAACAATAACAATAACCTAACCTATCAAAGATGAATTGTGTGTATTAAATCTTACCTATATTACCTACCTTACCTTTCAAAGATGTGTTGTGTGTATTAAATCTTCCCTTACCTTACCTTTCAAATAGTGTTGGGTCGGTATAGATGGGTTCTGAAGGGTCCGGGTATCTGGAGGAGGTAGCCGCCCCGTCCTCAGCTTGGGGGGCACTGGCGGTCGGCTCTCCACTCGGGAAGTAACTGTTTGGGGGGTGGAGGGACATGTGGATAAAGTACTAGTGGAGGAGTTAGGTTAGTAGTGGAATAGACAGTTAAAAGTGGAGGAGTTAGGTTAGTAGTGGAGTAGACAGTTAAAAGTGGAGGAGTTAGGTTAGTAGTGGAGTAGACAGTCAAAAGTGGAGGAGTTAGGTTAGTAGTGGAGTAGACAGTTAAAAGTGGAGGAGTTAGGTTAGTAGTAGAGTAGACAGTTAAAAGTGGAGGAGACACATGTGGATAAAGTACTAGTGGAGGAGGTACTGTAGTTATAAGTGGATGGGGTGTACGTGGATGAATTAGTTTAGTATGTGGATGTACAGTTGCCAAAAAAGGTATTGCGACAAATCTTGATAGAACTTTAACCCTAGTAATATCCACAACTATTTATTTGTATGGACTATAAGCATGTATAACAGAAGGAAATATACATATCCTTCTGTAATACATACTTATAATATAGCATGTATAACAGAAGGAAATATACATATCCTTCTGTAATACATACTTATAATATAACATGTATAACAGAAGGAAATATACATATCCTTCTGTAATACATACTTATATATATCCCTACAAACAACTATGGACATTAATATATTTAATGTTGTATCAATAGTTATCACAATATCTTTTTTGGCAACTGTACATGTGCTAACTTGAATTACGACCTTTTTGGATAATTCTAATCAATAATATCTCTGTAGTAGTAGTATGTTCAACTATACAAGCAGCCCGGAGTATGAGTGAAAGTGACAGTAGTGTGAGAGTGAATGATATTATGTGAGTGTAACAATATGAGTGAGAGTGTAACAATATGAGTGAAAGTGACAGCATTAGTAGTGTGTGTGTGTTAGTGAGTGTGTGTGTTAGCATTGGTGTGTGAGTATATATGTGTGTGTCAGTGAGTGAGTGTGTGAGTATATATGTGTGTGTTATACATAGTGATCTTACACCTGCCTGGCGGGCTGTGTTATGGTCCTGGGATGTGGTCCTGGGAACGCTGCTGCTTTGCCTGACTGTTGTTGTTGTTGTTGGTGTTGTTGGTTGTGATGGTAAGGGTTGCCAGCGTCGGCTACGGCATTCTTCTCATCTAACTGACGAGTTTTTCTGAAGGGTAAATAAAATAAACAATAAATTAAATAAACCATTATAATACACTCTGCTCTCTTTTTTATATGCGAGTTTAAATTATGTGAATTTGAAATAGTGTGTATCATGAAAAAAATTAAATAAATGCAATTTACACGAACTCTTAAAATAACAGGAACCATTAGGCTCCATTTTCAAGTTAAAGTACCATTATTTCTTATGGAAATGTACAATTTACTTTATGTGAAATTCACTTTATGCGACCCCTTCAGGAACCTAACCTAACATAAAAAAAAAAGGAGAGTATATTATTTTATAGACCACGTATGTATAAAATGTTGAGATTTAACCTTCATTATTCATCTAGTGTTATGAATGTTAATAAAATAAAATAAATGTATGTATTAAATAAAAAAATAAACAACAATATCGTACCTGAAGCAAGAAGCGACAAATTAATAGTGAAATGTATTAAATAAAATAAACAAATAATAAAATAAAATAAACAAATAAAATAAACAAATAAAATAAACAATAAATTAAATAAACAAATTAAATAAACTAAATGTATTAAATAAAATAAACAAATAATTAAATAAACTATAAATTAAATAAACATTAAATAAACTAAATGTATTAAATCAAATAAACAAATAAAATCGTACCTGAAGCAAGTAGCAACAAATTAATAGTGAAATGTATTAAATAAAATAAACAAATAAAATAAATAAACTAAATGTATTAAATAAAATAAACAATAAATTAAATAAACAATAAAATAAATAAACAATAAAATAAATAAACAATAAATAAAATAAACAAATAAATAAATAAACTAAATGTATTAAATAAAATAAACACAAAATTAAATAAACTAAACAAATAATAAAATAAACTAAATGTATTAAATAAAATAAACAAATAAATTAAATAAAATAAACAAATAAATAAAATAAAAAACAAATAATTAAATAAAACAAACAATAAATAAAATAAACTAAATGTATTAAATAAAATAAACAAATAAATTAAATAAACAATAAAATAAATAAACTAAATGTATAAAATAAAAAGTAAAAAAAAAATCGTACCTGAAGCAAGCCGCAACAAACATAAGAGCTCCAACAAAGAGTAATATAGTGAACACCAAACCAATAACCAGACTATAATAAGATGATGAAGACATACACACATCATCATCACTAATATAACTCAATGTTGTCCCGTCGTCACCGATCTCGTCACGGGATAAATACACCTGTTGTATTATGGCAAGAAAATAGGCTGTTAGTATTGTTATTGTTATTATTATTATTATTATTATTATTGTTATTATTATTGTTATTATTGTTTTTATTATTATTATTATTGTTATTATTGTTTTTATTATTATTATTGTTATTGTTATTATTGTTATTGTTATTGTTATTGTTATTATTGTTATTGTTATTGTTATTGTTATTGTTATTATTGTTATTATTATTGTTATTGTTATTATTATTATTGTTGTTGTTATTATTGTTATTATTATTATTATTGTTATTATTTCTATATACAGTACTGTATTATTATTTAATTTATTATTATTTTTATTTTATCTATTATTATTATTATTATTATTATTATTATTACTATTACTACTATTATCATCATCATTATTATTATTATTACTACTACTATTATTATTATTATTATTATTATTATTACCTGTA